>PVHY01020422.1:0-25592 GCA_004024945.1 Uropsilus gracilis | reverse complement strand
ATCAGTTATTCAGGGAATGTCAACAGTTTGATCATAAAATCATTGAAGTGTCACATTTGTTCATAATTCTGACTGATACTGCAAAGCTCCTTCAAATATTTAAGAGAATGTTAACAGTCTCTCCTACTTTTACCATCCTCAGAGAAAATAAGCCAAAATAAAGATGTCTTTAAAATAAAGACCTCTGTCCTTTCAATGTCTGAAATGTCATATTTAACCTGTGGTTGTGAAGGTATCTTGGGACGTTGTATTGGAAAATATATGTTCATGGAAATAAATATTCCTAACCTATGAAGTCTTTTGAGATGAGTTAAATTGATAATAAGGCTATTATCAATCAAATCCTTTACTGCAATAGAAGAATGGTCAATACTTTTGTCTGGTTGAAAGAGAACATCTCAAAATTTACAGCATCAACTAGAATGCTTATTTTCATCTATTATATATTTAGCACTTCTATTTACGTAGCACTTCTTGAATTAAGTAAGAGTTTCAACTGTGGCCTGGTTGAAATTTAGCAACCATAACTATGATAGGAAGGTCATTTAATTTTGGCAGTGAAAATTATTGTAAAGATCATCTTTTCCAACCAACTCAGTTCACTGAGGCCTAAACTTATCATGAGGCATAAACTGATCATATAGTTTATGCAATTTCATATAGCTATTGATGGTAGTATTACACACACTCACACAAACCTCCCACACCCAATGTTTTCTTTTCATGGCACCCTTATTTTAATTTTTTGTGAATAGTAGTAATGAAACTGTGACAGGTTGGCTAGTCTGCTGGCAGTTGAAGACTTACTGGAATGTAGGCACTTCCCAGTAATTCCTATGATCTGTCTCTCTTTTGGTCATGCAATAACAAAGTTGAGTTGTTGTGACATAGACCATTATGCGAAGCATAAATATTTACAATTTGACCTTTTATATGCAAAGTTTGACAACCACTGTCTTAGAGCCAAAGGCTTTTCTAAACTTAGCTAAAGAGCAGCAGTAGATCCTTTCTCTATCTTCTCAAGGCTTTCCAAATGGAATCAAAAGGAACAAAGAAATGAGGTTGATGACATGTTGTTTGGGTTCTTGCCAACTGAGTGAAACCTTGAAATGGCCTTTTTCCAATTAGTCCTTTCATTGCTTGCCAGATTTGAAGTCACAGCAAGCTGCTAAAATCCCCAGTCTCCACCCACCATTTGCCTGGCCATCTGCATACAATTGGTCTCCCTAGTAATAATTTTAGTACTATGTTCATTCTCTTCCTAAATTCTGATTTTTAGAGGTCCCCTATGTTATTCATTAATCGAAGTTATTTTGAAAAACAAATATTGAAAATACAGCAATTTTTTTTAATTAGTTTTCTTTTTGAGACTATTTTTTTTTTGCCTGTGGAACTGCAGGCTCTCCTTGGGGGGGTGGGTGTGTACCACAGCCTCAAGCAGTCCCCAGCCTCAGCTTCCCAGGTATCTGGGATGACCATGCCCAGCTATTTTTTTTGGAACTAGGTCTCTCTACGGGTCCCAGGTGGGACTCGAACCGTGATCCCTAGCCCCGGCCGCTTCATAGGCTGAGGCTTACAAGCACGAGCCACCGTGCCTGGCCTAATATTTTGTTTTTAATGGAGTAGAGCTACTACTGTTTCACAGGGATCTGATATCTGATGACTGCTCCATTTGGCTTGTGCTCTGTGGGATATTTTATATTAAGTGTAGAAGTAGGCCTTGTGAAATCCATCAGTGACACCTACTGAAGTCTGAAGAGCTCTAGGGAATGTTTATGTCCTGTCTGTCTTGGTTTTTGACTAAAGAAGGATTTTGGGAAAGTGCTTGGAGATTTAAAGGCCTACATTCAAGCAAGAAAAATGCTTCATTGAGTTCATATGAGGCTTACACTTTGTGAAAGATGAAAAAATGCATTTATCAGAGACCAAGATGCATTTTGAACTAAACTGTATCTGTGAACTTATTAAATATTATCTGTGGTAGTAGTATCTTCCAGTTGATCAAATGAATGTAACTCCTGTGTTTAATGTAGCATGGTTATGTAAGGGGCAGTAAGTCAACAACTAACTTGTTTTGTCTCCATCAACTGTTAAACATATAGGAAGAGGTTAGCTCCAGAAACATACTATTGTTTGACAGGTCTTTATTAAGAGTTCTAAAATGTTGGGAATCACAGATTTTAAGGCAACATATTAGTAATGCTTTCTCCATATTGTCATTTTATAGCCATATTCTACTGGTCTGATGATGAGGGATGGAAGTGGGGTAATTTTATAATAGCCTTTAATTTGGCTTCATGGTTGGGAAATCACGGTAAATATCTATGATACAAGAGCTCTTCATGACCAACTTAATCTCAAGCAATCATGATGGGAATATCAGACAGTTTTTCTGAAAAAGAAAAATGATCCCTCCAACTTGAAGATAGAAATGAAGAAATCGTTGAAGAAAAATAGAGGAATGGGATGATGATTGGAAAAGGCACTCTTTGCTCTCTAGGAAAAGTTACTTTTTCAGTATTTCCTCAAACTCTTACTTCCAATGGGAAATACTCAGTATGGAAAATAATAGCTTGAGTCACATTTCTGCAGATTGCAAATTGTTAGAGAAAGAAAGAGGAAATAATTATAGTAAGTATTATTTTCTCATGCACTTGGTTTTATAAGGTACAATTTTGGTGAGAATAAATATAGATTTTTGAATAGGGCTTTCCTAACTTGGATAGAAAATTTATCCATGATTTATTTCACCCCTGCCTTCCCCCCTCTCATAGTCTCTTAGGTATCTTAACACATGACACACGTTGTCTTGTTTCTGCTTTTATTTTTATATTTTTTACAACTTTAATGGCTCCTTACTCTATTTCCTCTCAGTTTTCTATGATTTTTTTAATGGTAAAGTCCCTGGAGTCAGTGACTCAGGGATGCCAGACGAGACGCCCTATGTTCTCTTACTATTTGGAAGGAGACTGAGGGAGAAGAGAGCACTCTTTTGGGATATTTTTTGTTTCAATTTTACATACAGAAAAAGTCTTCTCATGTACTAAATTGGGGTTTTAGGATTGAAGTTACACTCATTGAAATTTAGGTTAAATTATGTCAGGTACCACCTCACTGTCTTCTGAATATTTGTTGCCCACCTAGATATTTTTCATATATGGATTTCAAGAGATTGATATTTTATTATCACCACTGGTTATGAGTTCTTGCTACTGCTGACTTCATATTCTTATTGTCCTTTTTCTTCTAATGTCCTCTTCAAGACCTATAAAATCTTTTGTGTTTGTCGCAAAGTATCATAAATGTCGCATTGTCAGAAAATTTTTTTCCTCCTAACATGCACAACAAACTTCTATTCCTTACTTATATAGGGAATTTTAATAAATAAAATAGTGTTCCAGTATTACTAAACATTTTTCTAAATGCCAGCGCCTTCTTGGTCTCAACTTTTATACCCAGTTTGACATCATGTTATATTGATAAGAATGTTCATATGGTGAGAAATTTTGATGCTATTAAAAATATTTTGCACTGATATTGTAATATTTCAAGGGATATCGCTTTCCTTTGGGTTCTGCTAAGTCTCTACAAGAACCATTTAGGGTCTAGGGTAGAAAATGAGTCTATCAATAGGGTTGTATATCTATAGCTTCTTCAGTTATGCGAGCCTCATTTTGCGTTGTTTCTAAAGTGAATATTGTGACCATTTGTGGCGAAATTATTTCAATTTCTAAAATATTTGAGAACCTCAACTTTAGCAGTTGAAATTTACTAAACGCTAATGATAGTATTGATTTGGAGATTCAGATATTCAAATAATTTTTCCAGGGGAAGTCAGAAGTCGTCAGTGCTGTCAGATTTGCAATGTTTATTGAAAATTTATTCAGACTAAATGGGTATGGTTAGAGCTCTAGAGTCCTGAATTTTGCCAAGAAGGAGCACACGTTCTTCAGAATTTAAATTCTTGTGAAAACAACATGGAAAGCATGATTGCGTTTTTGGGGAAAAAAAGCTTTTTTGTTTATAGGAGTTTTTGCAGAACTGGTATTTCACGTTTGTATCAGACAAATGACAGGGGATACAGCTATACTTGAGAATTTTAGTTCTTTAATTTCTTTCTTACTTTTATTTTTCTCAAAATCAATGATGAATAATTTGGTATTTGAGTTTAGGGTGAATTTACTTTTTGATGACATCCTAAAATCTTTGCTCCACATACACCCCTGATTTAGAGTGCACTTGACAATCTTGGCTAAGACTCCTGCTGACTCTCAGATGGATTGGTTTGATATGCTGATATCATTTTTTTTAAAAAAAATCTGTATTTGTTACAAATTTCTGATTATCTCTGTGAGGAAACTAAAAATAACTAGCAGGTTTCCTGTGATTTCATGGAAATTTAGGCTTTTTAACTTTAGGTCATTTGTTTATATATTGTTTCATTACTGACTTATCTTTAAGGTTCAAGTTATGTTTGATTCATCTTAATATTTTCCATTCAGACATTCGGGGTTTAGAAATAATTTGGTTTAATGGGTATCCAATTAGAGCATAATGCACCATTACATTCAGTGTTTTCTTTTAAAGTATCTTGTTGATAATAAGGTGAGATTAGCAGGGAATTAAGAGGATTGCTATGGCAAATGGTAAACTTAAGTAAATACATATAGACGTTAATTTATGATTCACCTCTAAAACTTACATGTTATAATTCAATGTTTCTTCAATAAAAATTATGAGCACTAAATAACCTTGCTATATGCTACATAGTATCCTTCATGTCTTGTCTATTTCATTTCATATATTTTGTCTATGCACCAGTGCATAGATATGATAGCTGTTTTGATTTTCCTTGCCCTTGTGTTGACTTTTTTTGGTTTAATAAATTGAACGTTTCGTTCTTTTTCTGGTGCTGTGGCGTAACCAATAGGCCTTCTATTTGGTTCCCAGTACTTGATCTGTGTTGTTGTCGTCCCCCCCACCCCACCCCCCGAACACACACACACTATTATTACAAATTCACTATAGAAATGAGGTTATGGACTTGAAATAGTTTTCAAAGCTTGTCTCTTTGGACCTACGTCCTTTCCTTGTTTCCCAAATTATTCTTCACTTCATAGTTCCTCTAAGATCTGACCTACTCCAGATCAGTCTGTAGACCTCCTACATTTAACTCCCTAAGTTTAAATCACCTTTAACTATATGCTGCTCTCTCTTGTCCCCTATTTCATTCTCTACATGGAGAAAATATCTCAAGCCCTGAGGCTATTGAACCTCATACTTGCATCTCTTCATATTTCTCAATGTTAACAGAATCCTTTTTTGATTTTTTTTTTTTTTTACCTCCCTTTGTACTTCATTTTCCTTCCATACAGGGACCTAAGATGCTTTTATCTATTGTCTTGCTGGCTGCTGGCAACCATTCAATCCAATTATTCTAGTTAACATGCAATTCTACTTGTTTTCTTCTCTAAATAGTTCCATGTAAATCACAGAATTGTAAGGACACATGTTGAACAGAAGGCTAGCGAAGAGGGCCTAGACAATGGGGAAAACATTTATTCACAGCAGGTGAACTCATATATGATAATCTGGATTTATGCAACAAATAAATCATGGAATAGTTTTTCCCTATACAGAAGGATTCACTGTGGGGTTCCTTTAAATAGCTTTTCCCCTTGGTGCATGTTAGAATGGTATCTATTGTAAAAAATTCCTATCCAAGCAACAGTTTTCAGATATTGATAAATTATTTTCACATGATGAATTTCATAGCTTTTATTTTGATATTGTATTTCCTGGAAAATAAATTACAAAACTGAAAGTAAATTAAAAAAAAAATTTCCGGAGTTAGTAAAGATGCATCAATTATGTAATCCCAACACAGGGAGCCTGTTCATGAGATCTACATTTTCCCCTATAAATCACCTGTAGCAGAATCAACTGTTATTTTTAATATGTAGGTTCTCTAGGTAATTATAATTCAAACTGATTCTCTTGTCACTCACTGAAATATGTCTATTTAGGTATTTCCTTGGCTTATGGGCTCATAACCATAACTGTTCTAAGCGTGAGGTGACACATACTGTCACTGTGAATTTCAATTATGTGGTATTATAAACACAATGTGGATGCTTCATATATGTGAGTATGTGTTTACATAGTTAAAGATACAACAGTCTAAAATATACAAATAAAATTTTGGATGACATTACAATTTTGAATATATACTCTTCTCACTTTTTTTTTTCTCCTATATCTCACTTTTGGATTACTATGCCTTTTAACATTGTTTACTCAGATAGTTATTGAGGTATCAATTTTGTCCTTGATAGAGCTTTGCTTTATTTTGTATTCTATTATTTATGCTATTTTAGTCTCTGTAGGGAAAATGAGTTATCAGGGGTCTTCACACTCTTATACCATTATCTTCTATGGTTAACACCTGTGGTATTATTCCTCCACATGGTGTCTTGGACCCAATGTCATTGCACACATGTTTATATGGGCAAAACTGTGTTTAGGAGGGACAGGATGTAAGGGCAGAGTCACCCTGGGGCAAGTGGGCAAGGAAGTATCTGTTTCATTGCCAGCTGTTTGCCCCTGCTCACTATTAAAAATCCACTGAAGATGATGCCAAGGACTAACTCAATCTTCTTGAATTGCAAAAACTGATAATGATCCTGCCCAGATTGGGGTGGTTGCAAACTCTCTCCTTCACTCATGTCAGTTTAAAGTCCCTCCTCTTAATAACTTTGTTTTGGCAGATATGGCCAGGACAGTATGGACATTGAGTAAATCAAGAAGGTTTTAGACGGTTTCTTTTGATGACATGATGTGATGACCTGACTCAGACAAGAGAAATGACAGTGTATAAGTTCAAGGTGCAATCATGCATTACAGTCATTACACAGGTCTATAAGTAAAATTGACTGACAACCCCACCTTATTTTGTTCCTTATATTCATTATACACCACTTTCTTTTTGAAAGGTAGCTATTTGGTAATTTCTCAGCCCACTGACTATATTTGCCCTCATTTAATTTTACACAATTTAGTCTTCTTGCTTTTGAATATGGATTATTTAAATAAAAGCTATATTAATTGTATATACATATATATTTTTCAAAGATATATCTATTTACTAAAAATGTTAGTTCTGTTTTCAAATCACTTTTGTCAATCATGTTTGCATTGGAATGTTTATCCCACTTATATTTATCTAAAATTCTTTATTTTTAAGTATACCTTCTTTGGAGTTACTTTTGTTTCTTATTTGTTCCACTTGTTCTGTGCTCCCTCACCTTTTCTTTACTTCTTAATTTTGTTTTGTTTATATTTTGAACCCTTCATTTCCATTTGTCCTCCCACCGCTGTAAGACTGGGAAGCATTCTTGCTAGTGTCTCAGTTTTATTTTGTTATGTTTTCCTTCAGAATTGGCAGTTTTCTAGGATCAGTAATCCCCAGGGCAACATCACCTATATTTTCTTTTACTTTCAGCTTTTGACCCCTTTTAACATCTCTCCTTGTATCTTCAGTGTCTTCAAATATATTTAACTTTGTTTCATTTTTTCCCCTTTTTTAATTGCTTTCATTGAGCAAAAGGTGATTCAACAATGAATATGAGTTAATACTTGGGGAAATCTCCAGTAATCTCATTTAGCATTGGGCCTATCAGTATATATTTTAAAAAGAGTCATAGAGATTGTACATGCAGAACGTTTTGAGAAACTGTCTTTGAAGATCGTCTGGAATTGGTAGTTAATATTTTTGAGATCCTCATTATCTCATAGTACTTGGAATACATAAGCAAGCCTCAAAGGTGTGTGATTCTGCAATTAAATGAACAATGAGTTATAAATAAGGTTAGATTTCAGAGCAGTAACTTTCTTCTCTCTATGTAACATATTTATGGTAGTGCTCCCAAATTTCTTGTGAACTAACATCTTCCTGTATCTTTCCTACTCACCATGATAATGACGAGCCATGCTCATTTGGGTAGAAGAATGTAGAACAGCATTGTTTTCAAGAGAAAGTCATATTTGAGATGAACCTTGAAGAATGTGTGGAATTTCTGGAAATATTTAGGAACTAAGATTTCCAAATGAAGCAGTAGTAGGAGCAAAGGCATGGAGCACAATGATGTTCAATGATGTTCAAACTATTATGTATCAGAACCATTTGGAGACCTTCTAGAACATTTAAGTAAGAATTGATATGCAGATATTCTCAGTCTATTTGGGAATTCAGAGTTTTCATAGAGTTAAGTGCAGTCCATCCCAAGATGGCTATGGGTACAATGGGTGAAACCCTGATTAAAATGGAAAAGGATAAAACAGCTATCCCATATGCAAGATTAAAAAAGATTTGAAATTAGAAAAGATTTAAAATGTTATTCTTGTTATGTAAATTAGAAGGATATCATTTATAGAAAACTTTTGTGGGAAGGACACAATGAATGACATGGGAGAGGGTAAATGAACTAGAAAGAGAATTAATTAAATTTATTTTTGGGAAACTGGGTGTTCTTTGTAAGCATCTCAGTTTTTTAAAGCTCTGGCAGACAGGTTGTAGGAGCTTTCCTCCACTCTCCTTTTCAAGAAAGTGACATTACTGGGCAAATGAGTTAGAATCACCTTTTTCACTTGAATCTTCTCTATATTCCCTACCTTGCCCTGTGTCTCCATTGTTTGAAGTTTGAAACTCTCCAGACTCTTTACATTAGAATTATATCTGTATGCCATTTACCTTCAGAGAGCTATCATTTTAATTTTCCTCACTTAACTTTCAAATTTGCTCTTTTCCCAGCCTTGAATGATTTTTCCACTATGATGATGAATGCTGCTTAGTATGTTCCTTTTATTCATCATTGATTCTCACATCAAAGTCAAGAAATGATGTCTTACATTATTTCGTAAATTTTCATCCACCCTGATCCCCGTTATTCTTTATTCTATCTCCCTACTAAATATATTCTTTCTATGGTTCACATAATATGAAAGTATTTTTTCCTTTCCTACTAGAACATATAGTCCTTAAGTGTATAGACCTTACCTCTTTATATTGCTGAAATTCTTGTATCTAGGAATGAATTAATAGTCCGTTTGTATGAGCTATAAAAAGTGAATGAGTTCAATGCACCCTACCAAACGTCTTCCTTAGTCAATCTCTTCACTTATTTGTATCAAAAGGTTCTGATTTTTTTCTACCGTGTGACATTTTCCTAGAGTAAAACTGTTAGAGGTTTTAAAATGAAATATACCCTTGAGAAGAATAATGTTATAAGATCTGATCGCTATTTATGATACCAGCTCAGAGAGTGAGGGAGTAGAATTTTAGGTTAAGAATTAGGTAAACTGGAGTTGAGAGGGAACATTCTGGAGAAAGAATCAATTCTAGGGCAATGAAAAAGCTAAACTCAGTGCTACTATAAGTGCTCTATGCTTTGGTTGCACTAACAGAATAGAGGGAAGACTCTTAATAAAAATTATGTGGATTTCCAGTTTGTCCAAGGGCCATATCTGGAATAAAGGCTACTTTCATTTTGTTCACCTATCAATTTTATTTAGTCGTTTTCATGTCAAATATAGGCTCAGCATCTCCCCTATCTTCTTAAAGCTGTCTTTTAATATTCCTTGGACGTATTTGTCATTTTCTTATAGGCCACAAGCAATTGTGTCTGTTGTGTCATTGTACTCTTGACATAACATAATCTACTGTGACAGAAGCAACTGTGTTATCTCAGTAACTCATAAATGGGAGATGACAGAGGGTTGGATTCTGTGGAAGTACGGTGGCACATGCTTTGCTGACAGAATTCTAATGACCAGATGTGCTTCCAAACCTTCATTTTTGGGCTGAGGCTTAGTGGTTATATTTAGGCTTTTAGTGGTGATGGAGATTTAGCAACAGAGAAGGATTTGAGCACGTTGTTCAGATGTTTGCCAAAATACTGATAATAGTTGCTAATATTTACATGAAATTTACTGCATGCCTCATATCATTTCTCTGAGTTTCACATATTTTAGGTCATTTAAATGTTAGAATTCTTTGAGTGAACAGAGGCACAGGAAAAGTGAGTTCTAGAGTGGTGTAAATTGACTTACCAAGTGTACACTTCTGTGGATTAGTAGAGTGTATACTAAAACTCAAATTTTGCCATCTCAAATGAGCTCTTAATAATGTTTGCCCTTTATTGATAAGCTTAGAGTGTCTTGGCAGTGATGTTAATAATCACTACAATATGTGCATTTTCTTGTACTCTGACATATACTTATCATTCACATGCCTTATTTCATTTAATTCTCACTAACTCTATGCAAATAACTACCATTAAAATCCATGTGTTCTTGATGGGAATGTGAGGGGTCACGTATTGTAAACACTCTTGATCCAGTTCTTGAAATGTGATAAGCAGGAGCTGAAACTTGACTCCAAAACTGCAAATTCTAAACCTGGCTCCACAGAAAATCAAATAATTTTGCTATTGTAGTATGCTTCTGTTACCTTAAATCCCAGTGTGTAAATACTTTTTTTGTATGCTTCGTTGAGACCTTCTAAGTGGAAGAAATCTGTGATTCATTCTCTCATACGTTGTGCAGGGAAACCTCAGAGTATACACACTGGATTTATATTATACGTCCCATGTCTAACAGGAACTGGGTATGAATAGGCACCAAAACTAGCTAGGAGAAAAGGCAATATTTAAAACCAGAACTCTGCTTTCTTCTACCTTTGTGCACAATTTTAAGACCACTCAGGTTTGAGGAAAACAATAACAAGATTTGTGGATTGAGAAACCAAGAGTCTCAGAGTTTCTAAGTGTCTAGTTATCTTACCTCAGTTACTGTCTAGTTTTAAACTCCTAAAATGCTTCTATGATGGTGGATTCATGCCACTCAGACCTACAAACAAGATTTTCCACAAAGAAGCACATGTCTCAGATGGGGTCTTCTCACCTCTCCAAACCTGATCCAGGATTTCACACATAGTCAAATTTCCAGTAAGGTTCAACTTTTCCTTCTCTGGGAGGCACACGGATTCCAAGTTTCCAGCATGCACAGTTCCCATGTTTTCCAGTAAGCTATACTCTGGTCTTCAAAGGCACAAATTCCTGTTTTTAAGTCAAAGCCCCAAACATAAGATTCTAATAACGTTTCCCTCTTCCATGGGGTGTCCAAATCCTGGGTTTTCTGACCATTAGGATCACAGCCAGTAAAGGCATTTCTCCCCAACTTGGCTATTTTTTGGCTTTTGTCCTTTTTTTGAGAGTCTGTGCCCATAGAGCTCCTTTCTAGTTTGCCCTCAAGGCCTGTGTCACCTGGGCAATTTCTCCTTATTGGCAGCCCTTCCCAGATGCACCACATATCTTTTCCTTTCAGCCTCTGTTTACATAACCAATGTGCAAAAAATAAAAAAACAATAAAGCTTACCCAGGCCCCTGTGGGAGCAACTCCTGGTTTAAGATTTCCAAGGGAAGCCTTTTTTCTCCTTTATAAAAACCCAATTTTCTTTTTGTTTTTTTTGTTTGTTTGTTTTTTGAGACTAGGTCTTGCTATTTTTGCCCATGGAACTGCAGGCTCACGTTGCCCGGGGTACCACAGACTCAAGCAGTTCTCAACCTCAGCCTCTCAGGTAGTTGGGATTACAGCTCCGTGCCACCACGCCCAGCTCTATTTTTTTTGGAACTAGGTCTCGCTCCGTCCCCCTGCGGGGACTCAAAACTCGATCCCTGGCCCTGGCCACGGCTTCCTAGGCTGCCTCCTACAAGCATGCACCACCATGCCTGGGCCAAACCCAATTTTATTTTCTATACTTCATATATGGTGATAACTCCTTTGCTATCCCTGATTGTTACTTCGCATTGGTTCTCTAGCTTCCGAGGTGGAGAATTCCAATGCTTTCTATTTAGTTTGATCACTGATGTGATTTTTAAACAGCTGATCAAGATTACAGACTCAGGCTGTGGTCAGACTTTAGTGTCCCAGGCTCATTGTCTCACAGGAAGATTACACCCTTACTTTAATAGTACTGCCCTTTAAGTAGCCAGTTTTAAGCAAGACTGCAGGGACTTAATTATCTGGTCTTAGAGTCATTTGCAATGCAATTTAAATTGCTCAATTCACTTTTTCCTGCTCCCACCTGCTGCCATGTATTTGAGTTCCCTGCTACTTGTACCCCTCTGTGAATTGTGCAGTGAAATGAACCCGTTTTATTTCCCTTACACACAGCAGTTAACGACTCCCTGTTGTTGCTGCTAGGGTTGACCAGCCCAGCTAGCTCCCTGATGGGATCTGGATTTTATGAATTCTTTGACCCCCCCCCCACACACACACACACTTCAGGTCATGTCCAAGTGACCTGGTAATAACATCTTCAGAAGACTTATCACACTTACAAACCCACCCCCTTTCCCTCTCTCACCATAGAAATACTGCCCCATCTATCAAGAGAGGTCTTTGGAAACTCCTCTTTGCATGCCCCCTGCTTCTCTTTCTAATGACTTTGCTTTGGTATTAGCTGCACTTCACTGCCAGTGGGCCCCTTCACCCACTGCGGATGGACTAAGATGGACATGCTGCCATGGTTTTATGAAGTAGCACCAGAGTCTTCTTGCAGTCACTGCAACATTAAGGTCATCCCTCTCACAGGGAAAGCACAGTTTTTTTAAATCCTGAAAAAGAAACCAAATCTCCTTATGACAACTTCTGCCACAGTAGTAGTACATAAGAGCTCAGACCTGGACTATTGATGGCAGAAGGAAGGGTTAGGTGGGTGGGAGAGATGACATTTCTGTTCTTGTAGGATATACTAACATTGTGAACATTGAATATTTAGAAAGAATCACCTTCTTACTGGGAGTTTCTGTCTTTCTGTATCTCATGTATCCCTCTGGGGCTCTGTGTCTAAGCTAGTGAGTTTCTAGGGATCACCATTTGTCTGTGTGCCTTTGGGGGATGACCTAACAGGGCCGTAGTGTACGGATAAGAGTGTATTAAAATCAACCATGTTGCAGCGCACATGTGTGCATTGGGAAATATTATTCACTATTTCAATTTTAATGTTCAAAGTCAGTTTGATGCAATGTTTCTTGCCTAAAGAAAATCAAAAGTACTTACACCTCCCCAATATTAGTGATTCTTAAATATTTGGATGACAAATTTCCCTAAATATTTTTATCCCAATAAAGTTTAAGGTTATACTTCACCTTTATCCAAAGGAGATGAAAGTTAAAAAGTACTGAATGCATCAACAGTGTCTCTGAGGCTTTTCTTGTTCTCATGCCATTTCCTTCTGACTGTTGACCATTTGAATTCACTGTTTTCCCCTACAGGAGAAACAAGAGTTTTTTGGCAGCAATTCACCCTCTGAAATCAGAGCTCAGGATTTATTCATTCATAAGCTCTTTGCTCTTTTTCTCTGCATTTTCATTTCATTTGTTTTTTTGCTTAGGCTGGTGCTGCTTATTTACTCTTCTGGCTATTCTTGAATTTTGTTATCCTCATAACAGTGTCTTGAGGTTACCTCCCCCAGTTTCTTTATCTCTGTGTGTGTCTGCTTGCCTCTGTCTTTCTCTTTAATGCTGCCTATTTGTCTCTGTCAATCTGTTTTTGTTGACTTTCTTTATGTGGGTGTTTCCTCTGCACAGTCTCTGCCACAGAGTTATCACCAGGTCTTTCTGTGAATAATTTGAAAACTACATTCAGTATTTATAAATGTAAAGCGGTGACATTGTGCCAGTTCTGAAAGCATGACAAAGGCCCCAGTGATTACTCAGGAGAATTAGAAATAGCCAGTGAAATTCCCTGGGAAACCTCTCTATAAACATATCTTTTGTTTTCATGGTTGGATGAGATGGATAGATATAGTACAGTTCAAATTAGTGAAGTTGTGTATTTTACATTGTATGTTTGTGTTGTTTGTTTGAATCTTACAACATTTGGTAATTCCAGTTAACTGCCTGTTGAATTAGTGTTTTTTTTTTTTCAAATGTTGATCAGATTTAGCATTTGAAAGTAAGTGGACATGGAAGCAGGGTACAGAAAAACTGAGGCCCAGTCATTCTAGGTGGTTTATTATTATGGGTCTAGATGAGTGAAAAGTGGACTCATGGGAATAAAGGGGGGGAAAAACCAATCACAGCCCTCTATCACCTGATAATAATAGTGAAAACAACCACCTGTGATTTTTATATGTATTTAGCATCCCGAAGACCATGAATGCAGTAGAAATGAAGGCTGCTTCTTTAAGTTTTTTTTTTATACATAATCTCTCCATATTGCTATCGTTAGCGGCATCTCAATATCAAGGTGATTTCCTTGCTCTTTATGTGCCACACATTATGTTAAATTATTTACAGGAGTATCATTTAAAACTATCATGAAGAGCCGTCATATTTTTATTATTGTTTGTTACTTACAGCTTGGAAACAGACTTTGAGTAATGTATTTCCTTTTCCGGGTATACCAGTTTGCACATGGTAGGGTCTGTATTCAAATCAAAAATCTCTCGGATTTCAGGTAACATGCTATTCTATTTTGCTTCACCGATCCCTGCATTCCCAGATTTACTGCCTCTACTTCATAATGTCTCAGAGTGAATTGTTATCCTTCTGTTAAATATATAGCAACCTGTCCCTTAAGTTTGTTGGAGTTATTTTTGTGTGGTTGATCTTCAGTCAAAGCAGATTTTTAATCTGTTGCAATTTATTTGCTTTCCTATTATCAAGAACTCCAATGTAGGTATATTTGTGAAACGGAAACCTAAGCTTGATTCAATTCATTCTACATGGGCACTCCATGTGCAATAGTAATGGATGCAAAAAGCAAAAAAGTTGGAGAAGGAGTCAAAAGGTGAAGGAATTCTACCTTTGCCAAAATTAAAAGCAGTTGGGAGCAAGCCTTGTGGGGATTTGTGCCAGCAATGCTGGTATTTCCTATTTTTTGACTGTGTTTCCAACAATGAAAGATGGAAGAGGGTTTTATGACCTTAGGTTCTGTGTCATATTCTCTACCTCCTCCATGTAACCATTGTCCATCCATTTTCCAACATTTCTCAAGGTTCTCTGTGTCTCTAGCATTCTACACGCAACTGACATTATTACCACACTACAGGTGTGAGATTATTTAGGGTCATTAGTCAATAGCATTAGGTCTTTATAGTGACATCACAAACTATATTTATCATATAAAAACTTCCTTTGGGTACTTGGCATGTCATGTTGGGACCATCATTGTGTGGGTTAGTTTTTGTTCTCCAAAGTCAATGATGTCTACCTTTTCAAATAAATTAGTTTCGCTTGGTCTGAATTTATGTCACCTTCTCCTTTTTATGACTTGACTAAATTAAATCTGACTGTAAATTGGTTTTTCTCAAAGAGTGAGCATGAGAACACTACTTCAGAATAACCCATAAGAACTTTTTAAATTTTTCTTTTCTATATTGTTATATTAAGATAACATTGCTTTGCACAACTGTGTACGATTCAAAATTACTTTTCAATTTTTTCATCCCATCTTTATTTTAAGGTATCAGAATGTCCTAGGTTTGAGCCTTGGAACCTGCATTCTTTCGCCACTGATGCTAAAGTACCTTAGTTCTAACTGTTTTCCTTCCACACAGACTCCTGAGTACTCTCTGGTCTCATTGTTTCCTACTTCCAGAGCAGTTTAGTGTTTCCAGGAGATGCTTGAGAGGATCTTTTATGTACCCAGGAATTAACTGCTAGTCATTTAAGAGAAGTACTCTGAAGTCATCAAGGTAATTAAAGGAAATGTATATCACCCATGCCCTGAGGATTGCAAGGGCAGTTAAGGAGAAAATGTGTGGACAGTGCCTCCCACATACACAGGACAACCATATAACTGGACCTGAATGGCAGCCTATAGGCCATTCACTAATAGCACATCTCCTATTGCAACCTGGAGAGCCTGGGCTTGTCAGTGGGTGGCTTTCTCTATCCCAGTTCATCAGCTCTATTGACCTGTGGAGACACTTTTACCTACAAAATCACCTTACAAACACCTGGCCCTAAAGGGAAAGTTGAGAAAGGGAAATTGATTTGAATTTCCAAGTGTAATGGCAAAGGTTGGCAGTATATGGTTAGAGTGCAGAATGTTATTGGAACCCTAGGTTCCAATGTCATGTGCAAAACACACCTAGATTCTCAGAAAAACCATCTTGTAAGGGAGAGGTTTCAAATTATAGACGTGCCCTATAGATGTTTAATGCAGTTTGTGTAGTTTAGAAGCGTCACTCACTTTTATGTGCAATTACCAGATATGAAAGTAGCTAGGTCTGGATAGAGACATAGAAACCCAAATATTAATTAACTTAGTGAAATAAATTCACTCAAGATCTTTCTTCCTTTGCTACCTCAGTTAACAATATTTTAAATTGAGGCAATTTAGAGAATGGATACTGGTCCTATTCATCAAAGGAGAACAATAAGGACAAACTGATATGCAAACAAACTTTATAGACATGAAATTTAGCCTTAGCAGTTAAGCTCTTTTCATAGCCTCTTTTCATATTGAAAGCGCTTTTCCTGTCCTTAGTTTGGGAACAGGAAACACAAAATGATTTTCAGAGAGGAAAAATGGAAGACCAACATGTGTGCCCCCTTATGTCTGGTGAGGAGTCATGATTTTTTTTTTTTCATTCAAATGTGGCCTGAAAAAGTCAGGGCAAGGATGGATGATGCATCCACCATGGCAACAGTCAGTATTTTCAGCTGATGACTGTCAAGTGCAAGGTTATGTGCATTATTCTATATGAGACCATCTGCTATGCAGTTTCACTACAGAATTGCTCTTAGAATGCATAGGGGGTCTTTTTAAGCCCAAATTTTGAATTTAGCATTAGGGGGATTTGAAGCGAAATTAATCTCAACCCCTTTTAGTCTTCAGTTATTTTTCCATATTATTTCAGACATATAGTTACATTTCCATATATTCTCAAAAACACCAGAGTTCATACATACAATGCTTGTGTATTCCTCTCTCTGTCTCTCACTCTCACACACACAGACATACCACTTGTAAAATATGTAGAAATTAATTTAGTCTAAAAGGAATAACAGGGTCTAGTGAGTGACAGGACAGTGTGGACCAGTGTCAGTGTTGTAGCATGTAGCATGGAGTGATTTTGCTTTGTGTGCCCTCTCCCTTGTGTACCTGATGGCTCCTGGAAAAGAATCTATATCCCTTAGAGGAATAAGGGAGGTGCCCTTTTATCTTGTTCTCCTGTTAGACCATTGTTTCCTTTCCATTCCCTTTCTACTTTCTTACTTACCTTGAGTATCCATATTAGTGACTGAGTTCTTTTCCTAAAGGAGATGCTTGAAGTGGTTTTTACATGCAAAGCAAAGGGAAAATGTCCTCCATAAGAACCCAGAAACCACTTTTTGATTCCCACGGACCTTTCAGCTCTAGGTCACCAGGCCTTATGCAGGTAGTTCAATATTTCGTTGCATTTTGTAGGGGATAATTTTCAAAAGTTGATAGTGAAATTCTAGGAACTGATGTGCGAGTATTTACAATTGATTTCCTGTCTGTACTGTTGGTCCCCAGGACTTAGAATGCTCTAGGATATGAACTAAGATTTGTCGGGTATTTTGTAACTCTTAATTGCCAATTTCTTTTCCTTCCCCTTTCGAAGGAATAGCTTAAGATAAATTCACTTATGGATGAAATTATACCAACTACATCTTTCTCATTTTGGCTTGTTTTACTTAGTATAATCCCCTCTTGTTCCCAGCTTGTTGTCTCAAATGGGAAGAGTTTTATATACTTTTATTGTGTTCATCTGATACATACATACCATATGATCCATCACTCTGTCATCAGGCAGTTAAATTGTTTTTAAAGTCTCAACATTTTACACATTCTTTTATCTAATGACAATTGTTTTTAAATGTTTTTCTTTAAAGAATTTCTTTTTCACCTTATTCATTTCTATACAATATTTGAATTCTCCCACCTCCTCTTCGAATCTGTGTTCAGCTTGCCAATTTCATCTTTTTTGACCCTGTTTCAGTTTCTGTATATTTCCCCTAGAATTGAAACCATCTGATATTTTTCTTTTCACATCTGATTGATTTTACTTAGTATAAATCCTTCCAGCTCCATCCATATTGCTGAAAATGGTGTGAATTTATCTTTTTTTCACCACTGAGTAATAATCCATTTTCCATTTTGTAAATATATCACATGTTCTTGATCATTCATCTATTTGGCGGCCTTTAGTTTGTTTCCATATCTTCACTGTTGCAAATATGGGTGCAATAAATATTGGAGTGCAGCTATCCTTTTAACCGAAAGTTTTGATTTCCCTTTGGTAGCTTCCTAACAGTGCAATTGCTGGGTTGTATGGTAGATTCATTTTTAATATTTTGAGGGTTGTCCACACAGCTTTCTATGGTGGTTGGACCAATTTTCATTCCTAGTAGCTGTTCCATGAAACCTGCATGGAAGTTCTCCTCCCCTGTGTTAATTGGCAATCTTCATGGTCCGCCCACTCCCTATTCCCTGCTCCCTAATCCCTCTCCTTGACCTATCCTCCCTGTCCTTGACTATGTTGATTATCCTGAGAGTTGCACCTGTAGAAAATAATGAACTATCCAATTAATAACAAACTAGTTAGTGAGAAAACATATGTCATAGTTTTCACCTTTCCTTTGAATTTTATAACAAAGAAAGATACTGTCATACAGTAAACTTTGCTGCATGCCTACTTTCCATGTGTAGTCAGTTTTTTTAAGGCTTGGGACATAGAACAGAGTGATTGGAGTCCTCCATCTGGTCTATCCTGGGCTTGACACACTCAGATCCTGGATTTATTACATACCCACAGTAGCAATGTGCAAGTGTTCCTTTTTCTCCACATCTTCGCCAACATTTATTGTTGCCAGGTACTATTTTAAATTTCTCTCCTGCCTAATTGCACTGGTAGGACTTCTTGTAATGTGTTGAGCTATAGAGGTGAGATCCAACATGCTTGTTATGTTCTTGATATTAAAAGAAAACCTTTCTGTGTTTTACCATGATACTGTGATACCAGCTATAAGTTTGACATATATTACATTTATTAAGTAGAGGTATGATTCTTCTGTTCCCTTTTTACTGGGAGTTTATATCATAAATGGATGCTGAGTCTTGTCAAACCCTGTGGAACTTGCCGCAGTGGGTTATGTGGAATTAGGAGATAGGACAAAAGAGAAATACACTAAATATGGGGTGTTTGCACCCCCACTGTGTATCATATGTAGTGATATTGCTCTTTCTCACTGTGAGCCTGTAAAACCCTAGCAAGTGCCCATATAGGTATCTTCCCATCGCTTAATTTTGCATAAATTTGAAAATAAAATTTCAAGTCCCATTATAAACCTTTAAATAGATGGAAAAGAAATACTTCTTTCTAGTTTGTATTTTCTGATCATATAGGTTCCAGTGAGTCAAGAAAACATTCTGGACTGGCCTACTTCCAGGACATGTTTTACTTAGCAAACAGATCATCAGGAGAAACTGCCCCATAGTCAGCTGATTTGCCCTTTAACCTACCTACAGTTAAATCGTTCCACACTATCATTTTGATAGTTCAGGTGAGCAGCACAGAGTTAAAGAGAACAATACAGCATGTATTCACTTCTTTTTTTTTATTTTTTATATAAACAAGTTTATTTTATTCTTTGGGTTACAACCTGTTATATATTTTTCCCCCTCCCTCCTCCCTCCCGTGCTCTCTCCATTCTCACACCCCACTCTTTGTTATTTATTAGCTGTGCTGAGTCTGTTAGTCTCTTTCCTATGTTAGTGTCTTTTCTCTGGGTGAGGGACTGTGTTGTTGGGTCCAGTTGCACCTTGCTGTTAGATTTTCAGTCTTAAGTTTGCGTTGGGTGGCCAGGTTATATTTGTTTGTGATCTGTCCATGTTTTCTTGCTGCAGGCCGTCCTCTCCAATCCAATCCCATCTCCATTGCTTTGCTGCTTTTCCTTATGGCTCTGGTGTCGGGCTTTGGGGGTCTTGCCTCCTGCCAGTGTTGGTTAAGAAATTTCTCTGAGTTCAGGCTTTGAGACTAGGTCTTGCTATATTTGCCCGTGGAACCGCAGGCTTTCGTTGCCCAGGGTACCACAGACTCAGGCAATTCCCAGCCGCAGCTTCCCAGGTAGCCGGGATTACAGGTGCGCGCCATCACGCCCAGCTATTGTTTGGAACTAGGTCTCGCTGCGGGGCCCATGGGACTCGAACCGCGATCCCTAGCCCCTGCCGCTTCATAGGGCTGAAGCTTACAGGCACCAGCCACCGTGCCCGGCCCTGTATTCACTTCTTTCCCAAGTGTTCTAACAACTTTACATCAAACACATTTCAACAATCTGTACATCTCTAAATATAAGGAACACATTTATTTTACCTTCCTTGTACAGTTTATCGATAAAGTTCTCACGAATACTTTGATCTGAATCATTTATATGAGTCTGACGTCAAAGTACCTTTGTAATTGTAAGCCCAGCACAACAGCTAAATCAGAGCACCAGAATATGCAGGTGGTAGTCATTCAATTGTTAGTTCCCTTTGATAAATGTGGGAAAGTGTAAGACACTTCTAAGAAATTTTTGTTTTTGCCTAGTATGAGGGAATGAATGCTAAAAGAGCCAGTATTTGTGTGAGATAGCATAACTCCTAAAGATAGCGTAACTCCTAAAGAAGTTATTTTTCAAAACACAGACTGAATAAGAAATGTCATTGACTTGTTAATAACGTTTCCCTCCTCTTCCTATAATTCTGGAATGGCTTTGGTAAATTTAAGGACATAAAGACAGACCATTTGTCCATTGGCCAGTGACTGGTCCAGTGTTGGAATAAATCAGTCTATCAACTGTGATCCATGTTTTCCTAGTTTAGCCTTGGGCATGGTCATTTGAAGAACTCTCTTAACTCAGTGAATGCTTAGTAACTTATCTTTTGGGAAACATGGGATAGGGAAGTTGTTTTAGGGAGGCTTGCTTCAAATTTTTCCATATAAATATTTCCTGTACTTGAACATGGATGCAGCATAATTTCCTCTTAGAGACATGCATTTTATCCTCAGCAATCAAGTTCAGAGTCCAACTCTGGGATCCAAGGAAAGCCACACTCAAACTTCACATTGAAATTTGTGGCTGACATTACCCATTGGCTGGAGGCTGTTTTTCAATGACTTCTTTGCATTTAAAATATTCTCAGTGCTTATTGTAGGGAGTCATGCAACAACATCAGCTAATTTGATCCCTTTATTATGTATTCCTAAGTGTGAAAAAGTGTTAGTGAACTCCTGTTTTTTAGACTTTGGTGGTAGTGTCATTAGGGATCTTACTGGCAACTGTCTAGGTCATTTGTAATTCATCTGCAGAGACCACCAGATCTGAATTGTAGGGTATAATACTGGCATCATCTACATTGATACATGACACCTTTGAAAGTATTTTGTGATAATTTTTTTGATGTTGTTTTTAAAGACATTAGGTCTTGCTATGTTGCCCAGGGTTGTCTCGCCACGCAGTGAAGTGCTCCCAGCCTCAGTCTCCCAGCTAACTGATTTCAGGCACATGCTACCACACCCAGCCATTTTGCAATATTTTTGAGTCATTACTGACTTACCGCTTTTTTGAGAAGAACAACTGTAGATTGTTTGTATGGCTCCTCATACATTGTTTAGTTAGGCAGTGGAAAACTACCATTCAGAGTCAGTACTATCATGCACACACTCATAAGTGTAACCAGAGACTGAATATTGAGCATACTTACTGTATAATTGTCATCAGCTATGAAATGTTAAGTGTCCTTTTTTTCTTGCTTTATCAGTATCTATATGTAACCTTTTTTTAAAAAAAAAACAACAGTCCTAACATTTCTACCTGAACTCAAATGCCTTTATCACTTTTTAAAGGTAAAAGCAATATTCTGGGACAGTGTTATGTTAGTCACATTAAAGAAAGGAAGCAACTAGTCATTTTTCTTTCTTAAGCATGTCCTTTTCTTCACTAACAACTCATTCTTTGAATTCAGCATGTTTGTCATGGTGCCGCATTAAACGAAAGCAGTAGTGTACATAGTTCCTTTCATGCTTTGAGCTTTTTTGTAGAATTTTACGTTTTTTAGTAGATTAGGTACACTTCTCAAAGGGTTCATGAGGTCTGATGGCCTCCACTCAGCCAGGAACTCAATAGAAAATCTGCTTCATACTGGTCCTGTCCATGGGGTAACTACGAAAAATGTTTGGGCACTTCCTTGAACCTGAATATTCCACCTGCATGCTCTCCTATACTTCTGGAAACAAAATGAAGTATAAGAGAGACATTTTCTCTACCTTTTTGAAAAGAATAACAATAAAATAACTTATCAATTGCAGATTGACCTATTATTTTTTATGTCTATGAGCAAGGCTTGTAGTGGGAATTTGGAAACTGTAAACTGATATAAAGAAAAAATCACACTCTGATGAATCCAAAACCACTTGATGCAAAGGGAGAAATTATCTACCCTTTGAATTTGAGAACTGACTCCAGCTATATCTTTGCCTAGGAAATCTAACAGTTTGTTGTTCCATATACAAAAACATTTTGAATATGTGCGACAAAATGGAGATAACAAGATCAACTGCTGCCACTCTGCTCTTTAAATATTTTGTCTTGCCCCAAGAAGGAGAGGAAGGAGGTATTTTTAATTCCTTCTAATTAGTTACCTCCAGACACATTTTGGCTACTTTGATAAACCACATAGGGATGAAGATTTTAATGGCAGATGATGAGAATTGATTCCTATTGCGAAGCATTTATCTACTTGCTTCATGGCGCTTCCTGGCTTTAACACAGGATGCAGGGGATTTGGACATTTCAAGTCAATGCACTGTGAGTACTTAAATTAACAGTATACTTGGAATAGGATTTTTCACTGTCTTTTCCTGTTACTGAAGAGTTAATGGAGTTTTCCTAGTCACAACTCCTCACGTGTTACCTCATATTCCTGCAACCACCAACGTCCATCACGCAGTATATGAATGAAAATTAAACATGTTATCTCTGCAATTTTTTTTTACTCAAATCTTTTCATTGTAAGTAAAGAAAGTGTTAATTTAAATTTTTTTATGTCCTAGTACTTTCCACTCTAGTTCCTTCCTAGCTATTTAAACAGAGAATTGACATTTCTAATTAGGAAGTTTTACATCCAGGCAAGCAGAATTTACCCCCAGCTGGGAAAACATGGCTTAGTAAGAGTTTGACATCAGCCCTCATTGATCTGAAGATTATCTCCCGTTTGAGACTGAAGAGCCTCTGGGAGTCTAGGGAGGAGAAACAAATGTGGGAAAGTATGTGGAAATGCTTTCTTTGACTTAGGGGTTAGGTGGATAAAGTCTGGCAAGCAGAGACTTGGGAGCTGAAATCGTTTTTTTTTTCCTTTCCCCCACTCCCATTTTCCTCCCCCAGATCTCCTTGTCAATATTTCTGAACCTGAACTTGCTAAAGGACGGTAAAAAAAACTTGATCACAGCCACTGGGAAGATTTTCTCATTGTCGAAAGTTCACCAGCAAAATAGTTCATTGCTTTGTGGTTTTCAGAGACTTGGTATGAGTGTTAAATTTGTTTGATTTAGATGGGAAGAACACTCAGCAAACTGATTTGCCCCAGTTTCCTCAGGGTCAGGCATATGAATAGCACCACCAAAATCATTACTGTCAGATGAATACCTCTATGTTGGCAACTCTAGACAGGTTCTTGTGCTCATGTTTTACTTGGCTTCTTTTTCTGGTGACTTTGATGTGTCTGCCCATTACAATATGCCAGCAGCTTGGCAACTTCACGTCCTGCCCTTTTTGCCCATACTGGGTGCCTAGGTTTCTGCTCATTTGTCCTGCTGTATGTCTCACATCAATATGCAGCTTCCCTGCAATGGCATGTTTATTACTGCTGATAGCAGTTTAGTCCCCAACTTCCTCAGTACAAGTATACCATCTTTTAGAAGATTAAGAGCACTGTTATGTGGGGGAATTGACAACATTACCATCCACAAGACTCTAATAAATCGTAGCATCCACATATGTATTTATCTAGTGTCCTACAGTTGTGGGAAAATAGCAAATTGTGAGCATCATAGGCAACTATGGTATGCTTACACTGATGAAACCATCTTGATGGTTTAGAGCCTTGCTACTTCAGAAAACCTTATCAGTAAACTTTGAAAAGTAATGCCCTTGTATTTCAGTCATAGCTTTGAAATAGTGAAGGCACTATAAGTCTTATGGGGACTAGAAAAACCCTGAGAGGCCTCCATTGTTCTCTGTAGTCCATTGAACCATTTTAAGCAAGTGGAGTCTGTATTTCTTATACATAGTACCACCTTGGCCAAGAGAGGAGGCCTGAGCATGAAAGATGGTAGATAGGTGAGAGATGCTAATGAGAAAAGGGCCATGGTCCTTTGATGGGGCTGTCGTGTTGATATCTCTTTGCAAGGCAGATTTAGGATCAGCATTAGGTGAAAAAGTTAGTGTTGGGACAGACATGAGAAGTGATGGTTTGAGCAGGATAGAGAGAAAATCAGGTAGTAGGACCAATAGAGAGCTAAAGCAGGTTATAGAGTGACCCTCACAAGTACCTGAGTATTTATGATCTTCAAGTATTAGAAGAATAGAGGAAAACAAATATCAGCGTGTTTGCATTCATCTAGTTCTTGGGAATTAGAGACATCCAATTGTGGAAGTCAAGGAATGGACAATTCAACCGTGATTGGCGCCAGTGCACAGAGTTCACCTAGAAGCCTTTGAGCTCTTAATACAAAGTGAGAACCTTCACAACACAACCTCTTTAGGTGGAGGTAAGTGAAAACTCTGATGAGAATGGGTAGCTAAAAGTTGGAATGACATTCTGTTCCTGATAAAACATGAGTTAAGTAATTTCTCTCACATTTAAACATGACTATTTTTTGATTAATATAAAAACATGAACAAATTCATCTGTACTTGTTTTTTACAAGTAACTTAAGTCCATATATGTTAAGAACGTATCTTTCCAATATTGTTATGCTGTCCACAGTTCTAGTCTCATACTTCACACTAAGTGAATATTTATATGGGTGAATACAAATTTGTATGATTGTTAAAATTAGATCTAAAGTGCTGAGGGTAATGTAAAAGATTCTGGTAATATGATAGCAGGTACATGAGGCTCACACAAATGCCTAGTTAAGAAAAATGAGCAGAAGAGCTCAAATGACACGTCTCCAAAAGGTAATACAAATGGAAAAGGTGTGTAAAAAATTGTTCAACATCACTTATAATCATGGGAATGCTAATCAAAAGCACACTGATAAACCATATCACACCAGTAAAAGTGACTCATATCAAGAAAACAAGTGCTGGTGTGAATGTGAAGGAAAAGGAACATTTTAATGATGCTGTTGAAAATGCAAATTGTTGCTGCCACTGCAGAGCTGTGTGGAGGACTCTAAAACTTCATAATGGATCTACCATTCAATCCTGCAATTGTGTTTCTGGAAACCTACTCAAAGGACACCAAAACACTAATTCCAGAGGATCCCTGTACTCTTAACATCCTGGCTT
>PVHY01020421.1:0-25600 GCA_004024945.1 Uropsilus gracilis | reverse complement strand
GGCTTATCTTCCCTTTCAGCTCTCATTTTCTCTCCCGCTGGACTCTTGCTCTCCCCGCCCACCACGCAGCTCCCTCCTCTTCCTCTTCCCTCTTTGCTTTAGTCTGTTTCTTGTTCCCTTGGTTGCTCTCTTCTCTCCCCCCACCTGCTTCTCTCTATTTAAATCGATACTGAAGCCAGAGGAGTAGGTGGAAAAATACTGTGCTGGGGACAGCGGGGAGGGAGGCTTTAGCATTAGGCCCTTTTCTTCCTGCCACAGTGGAACCCAAGCAGGGATCCTGAGAGGCATTACCACGGGTTGCAGGTCACCCATGCACCCTGCACCCGAGCACAACATAGCTCCCCTGGGCAGCTGGAGTCAGAAACTCAGGGAGGAGAGAAAGGACCCATCCCAGCCTCCTCTTGTGGGCATGCTACAGCTAGTAGTGATTCCAGACTCCTGGGGAAACTGGAAATTTCCCAAATTCAGTTATTTTGGGTTTGGCCCCACAGAATTACTAGGTATTCCATGTTTGTAGATTGGTCAAACTAAAAGTTCTCTCCAGCTCCCCCAGCCCCCAACCCCCAAGTCACAGGCAGATTGAAGTAGAGTGGAAAGAGTCAGCTCAGGGGAGCTCCTGGAGTTAGGACCACTTCTGCCAGGTTTAAGGGTAGACCTGGAAGGTCCTGGTGAGCCTGAACCTCTGGAGTAGACAACCTAGGTGGGAAGACTTTCTTCAGAATTCAAACTAAGCTTCAGTCATGAGGAAGCTCCTTTAATGTCCATTCTGCTAAAAGAGAAATATTTCTAAAGCTGCAATCCCATTCTGTGAGGTGGGAGTTTTTCTTAATGGTGCATAAATACATTTCCTGAAGCTTTAGCCCCACATCCTTGGGGGCAATTATCTACCCAGAAAGGCCTCACTCTGGGTAGGCAAACACTAGCCACAGAGGGTTCCATGACATCACCCTGGTCCCCTCAAGGAACTATTGGCCCGGGAGATTCCTCCAAATGGATCCAGATTTTTATCCAGAGTCACTTTAAAATGTCCCGAGTCCTGAGTGCAGCTTAGAGTGCTAAGGAATAAGGTTATCACCCCCAAGAACCTTCAGTCCTGGCCCAGGGTCCCCCTCTTTGGGAAATAAGGGTTTCTGGGTATCTCAGGTGACACAGACAGTCAACCATGAATCAGTAGCATCTGGTGTTACCGTGGTGTGTATGTGTGTGTATATGCGTGTGTGTGTGTGTGTGTGTGTGTGTGTGTGTGTAGTGACTGAAACACACCATCCAGAAAGAGAAAGGAAAGCAAGCTCAGTTGTGAAAGTAGAGGCTCAGTAAGACTGTGGAGTTCCTCCCTTTCCTGGCCTTCACCAGCCTGCACCTGCTGATTGCAATGCTTGCTGCAGTTATAACAGAATTCCAGACATTCTACAAGACTGACTTTTCAGAGTTTTTGTCTCATCCCTTATTTCTTTTGATCAACAATTTCATATGAGTAACTTGTAAAATGAAAGTTCTGAATTCAGAGAGGTTAAATGACTTGCCTAAGGTCACAGAGTTCATGAAATATGACAAAGTACTTCCTAGAGATTTCCAGGGGGTAGAGATGCCTTCTTTTTCAGAAAGGATGGCAGTGTGCTTTATCACTCGGTCTAAAACACATCATGTCTAACATCAACCTAACACAACCCAGGACCTTGGTCCTCTGAGACCCCCTGAACAGCTACCCTAAATGTTTAGAAAAAAAGCGACCTCCTAAAGGTCGCTGCACATCATTGTCAACTTATTTGTTTGCATACTCAACACATACACACACACACACACACACACACACACACACACGACTTGACACAAGCAAAGAAAACACATAAACAAATGCAGAGGGTAACCCAGCTGTAGGAGCTCTGCACAGTCACAGTGGGGGGCAGGTGGAAGGAGCAAAAAACAGAACTAGGGCGCTGAGCCTGAGCAGCTGGGTTCTGTGCTCAGGAACCATTTCTGAGGGGATGGGCCAGAGATTCCGGCAGTCCCAAGGCCCTTTGCAAGTAGCTGGTGCATTCTACTA
This sequence comes from Uropsilus gracilis, assembly GCA_004024945.1. Classification (NCBI taxonomy): domain Eukaryota; kingdom Metazoa; phylum Chordata; class Mammalia; order Eulipotyphla; family Talpidae; genus Uropsilus; species Uropsilus gracilis. The sequence continues at coordinate 23,556 of PVHY01020421.1, read as the reverse complement.
AAGGGCATCCTCTGAACCAGGCCCAAAGGCTCCCAAGGGCCTCAACAGGAGGGGAAGAGGCAGGAGTCTGGCTGTTGCCCCAGCCCAGGGAAAGCAAGGAGGGGCCTTCGCAGCAGGTGAGGGCCAAAAAAACGAGATATTCGAGTTGTGCCTCCAAGCTACACCATGACCATGCCCTGGGTTCACTGGGCTTCTTCCCTGTTAGAACAATGGGCTTTCTGAACAAGCCGTGAGAGAGATCTCTGTGGAAGGAGACAGAAGAACATGTACGTCAGGTCACCTGAACCGTCAGCCAGACCCTCTGTCTTCTTGCAGATCTTTCTCCCCACTGGCCTCATTTGAGATCTCCTGGAAGTTGATTTAAATCTTGCTTTAAAAAAAATCCCTACCTTGTATCCCTTGGTTTATGTTCCCTGGGCTCCAGTTTCCTGCTTGTAATTTGGACCACACTGAAAAGATATAAACATCTCTCCATTTGAAGAGCCTCTGAGGAGCCAACAGTGGCTCCCTGGCCCTTACGTGATCAGGAAGGGGGAAGGGGGGGGGGTGAAAGATGCCAGTTCTCCCACCCGCCTGCCCTGCCAGAGGTCTGGGGTACTGGGGGAAGATGGGGTCCTGTCTGCTTGGCGCTCTTGGGGAGGCCAGGCAGGGAGAGTCCTGCTCCCTGCGCCACAGCTGTTTCTGCAGTTTACAGCCCAGCACCTAATTTATAAGCTGTTTTTACTGCTGTTGTCAAACAGCCACAAACCAAAGAAATAAAGTAGCCAGAGGAACAATGGCTCCCTCCTCCTGGGCCCTCCCTGCCTATCTGCTGTGTCAGGGCCTCCATCCTCAGTGATGGGCCTCCAGGGTGACTCCCCTAGGGTCTGGCAAGGGTGGGAAGCACATGCCAAAAGGTAGCCAGGAACCCAGAGCTGGCCCTGGGCATTGGAACACCTCCATGGAGATCACTTCCAGCCCCAGAGACACGGGGATGGGCCCCAACCTCACTGCCCCTGGCTCAGCAAACCCAGAAACTGCCCCCCCAGTCCTCTACGCAGCTACCTGACCAACTTCTCTTGGTGCCCAGCAGGAAGGGCCAAGGATGACATCTGGCAGGAAAAAGACAATATAACAAGGCCCCCCCTGGGCTCCAAACTGTGGGAGCTGCCCCTCTGCCACCACCACCACCCACTTGGCCTGAGGTGGCCTGCAGGTGAGTTTTTGATTGTGATGGGAATGGCATCTCCTAAAGAATGATAGCTTAGCTTGCGCTAGTGCCCCTTCTCATGCCCCTTCTCGTTCCTTCTAGGCTGGCTCCATAGCAGGCAAGTGAGGGAGAGATAGGAGGGGAGTTAAACAAGTGATTCTGGGAGGGGAAGTGGGGCAAGAGCACATGGAGGGGCAGCAGGCAAGAGGGTGCTGAGTGTGAGAACCCTCAAGGAGAAACGAGTGACCCTTGGGGATCCTCCGCCCACGCCAGGAGGAGCGAGGAATGAGGACTGGTCCTATTCCTCTGTGGCAGTTCTTACTCAGATACGAGGATCCCAAATGGTCTCCCCTGCCAGGAGAAATGCCAGGGCACAGCCTCCTATGAATCACGTTGGTGCACAGCTGGGCACAGAGGAGAGCGTGACCTTCTCCCAGGGCGTTGGAAATGTGTCATAGAGGGGAGTGACATTCTGAGCTGAGCTTAGGAGAACAAGTTTCCTGGTTAAAGAGGAGACAGCAACTTCAAGTCCTGGGAAGTTGCACAGCACAAGGTCAGAGTGCTGCTGGGTCCTGTCCACTGGGTTCAGCACAGGTAAATGGCTCCAGTCACCATGGAAGCAAGACCTCCTTCTCTCCAGGGTCACCGAACCACCTGACCTTGTCAGAATCCCTCTCTAGAAATCTGCCAGCCTGAACAGGTGTCCTGTCCACACTCTACCCCAGACACAGGCAGACAGCAGGACCTCTTCCCTCTCCCCTCCTCCTTTCTCCTGCTCTTCCTTCCTCCCTCTCCTCTTCCTCCCCCCTCTTCCTCTACCTCCTCCTTTTCCCTCATCCTTCACTTCTCCTCCTCCCCTTCCACCCTGGTGCCCTTGCCCTGGTCAGCCTCTGCTGGGCCACCACACTTCATCCCACCGTCCCCTTTATCTCAGCTCTGCACTCCCACCCAGCATGGCCTCTTCAGCTCCTACCCACCTGCCACAGCCTCACTGTCCTAACATCCATTCACCAACTGGGGGAAGAAACTTGGATAGCTCATCCCCACTCTTAAGGAACTCACGGAAGTGGAAACTCATGCTAGTCAGGAGTGCTTTCAAGTCCTCTGAGCCCACCTCTTCTTGTTAATGGGTCAATGACTCGCTCTGGAGACTGGATGTCCATACTTTTTCCAGCAGTGTGCACTAAGAATTATGGGTCAGGTGGTAGGCAGACCTGGGCTTGAGTCTGACCACTGCCATTTTGTAGCCTTTGTTACCAACATGTGTGAGTCCTAGTTTCTTCACGTTTAAAACCAGAGGGGGCTCATCCAGACTTCTGGGGTTCTCATGGGGTCAGGGTAAGATGAAGCCAGGTGCCAGCGTCAGAGTGACATTAGCAGAGCGGAGAGGAGCAGGGGTGTTGGGAGAAGACGTGTGTCAGCGACTGCATGTTCTTCCTCGCGCCAACCCTTGGAAGTGAGCAGTGTGACTTTTGTAAGGAATAGCTCAAGGTGAGACTGAGGAAGCATGGAACTTGCCTGAGCTTGCCTCACTGGCAGGTGGAAGAGTGCGGCTGTACTCCAGGCTGAAGTCCCGGCCCCTCCACCAACCCCACCACCCTCCACCCTCCTACTCTCTACCCTCCACCCCATCCTGACCCCGTCCCTCTGCATCATAGGCAGTTCTTCTGACTCCCAGCCTCTGGCCACCTGCTGAGTCCATGAGATTTGCTTTGGACTCTGGGGAAACAGAGCAGAATAAGGAGGAATCTTTGTCCTCTAGAAATGTATCATTTAGAAATAACATACATGGCATCACAGAAAGGACGTAAACATAAGAAGGTAACTGTCAAATTAGTCCCATGTAAGTTTCAAATCTAGAGGGACTACAATGGGCTGGAGTAATCAGGGAAGGCTTCACAGAGGAGGCAGGGGTGCTAGATGAGCCTTGAAATATGGGAATGTTCTTTCAAAAAATGGAGAAGTAAGGACAGACATTCTGGAGAATAGAAATAGAATAAGCAAAAGCCCAGAGGCCAGATTAGTCTCAGTATGAAGAGAATCCATACCTGCATATCACCTTTTCATTCACTCATTCATTTCTTGACTATTGCACTCACTCATCAAATTTTTCCGGAGCATCTACAGCCCTTATCAGGCATAGTGCTAAACCTTGAGGGTAGAGAGATGAACAAGATGGGGATGTTACTCTTAAGTGTCATCAGGGTACAATTTGAATACATTAAGGGAGACAGCACGCTGGGGACCCTCCCTATTCTTGTGGGGTTACAAGGTTTTCTAAAGGAAGTGACATCCCACCTATATCATTAAGGATGCATGTATGAGATGATGTCAAACACTCATCTTCACTAGCATCGTCATCAGCAGTGTCAAAATAACTCATTTATGGAGCCCTCACTAAAGGCCAGGGCCGAGATTGGGTAGTGCCCTTATATTGTCTCCTAGTGCTCATGGCACCCTAATGAGACAGATGCCACTTGTTACCCCTATTTAGAGATCAAGAAAAATGAGGTCAAAGTCATGTGACCATGATGTGACAGAGCCAGGATTCAAACCAGGTTGGGGAGGGTGTGCTGTGAAGAATGCTGGTTTTACCCTGCATAGAACACTTCTTTGAGTCAGTTTACCATCTCCCAGCATCACTCCTATAGCCCCTGACCTCAAGCTTGGCCTCCCACCCCTGGAAATGGCTGGGTCTCAAGTATAACCTGGGGTAGCACAGGCCACGGCTTCAACCACAGAGATGTCCCCAAAGGAGCCAAGGTACCTCTGCCTTCTTCATGAGTTTTCCCTCCTGGCCCTTCTGAAGAACTGACCCCAGCAGATGTAGGGGTTGGAGCCAGAGAGCCACAGGGATCACATGTTGTTTTCAGGGCCACTCAAGTGACATCTACATCTGTTGTCATCAGGCTCCCACAAATGACAATCCAGAACTATCAATTGGAGTTAAATATGTGGCACCTGTTTTACAAGAGCAGCAGTGTGAAGGACTTGGTGGGCTTCAGGGCCTCGGGGACTTCATACACGAAACACAGGTCTTGATGCTGATAAATCTAGTCCATCTGCAAGATTTTCCAAAGGGAAAAGTACCTGCTGTCTACCTGGCCAGCTATCTACCTTCCTGGGAGCCTCACAAGGTCAGGATGCAAAAGATGGAGGGGGGTTGACAGGAGCAGGAAGGAGGCAAATGTGATTGAAGGGGAACAAGGCCTTGCCTTTTCCTTGCAGATTTAAGGGAGATTGTTCTGGCACTGTTCCAGTGGGGACAGGGTGGGTGGAAGGGTGGATGGATGGATGAATGGATGAGTGAGTGAATGAACAGTGGCTGTTTTAGGACTAGCCATGCCCCCTACACAGCCCCATGTCTTCAGGTCACCAAGAGCAGGGTGAGCTTGGAAAAAGCCCGCTGGGCTAAAGGCGGCAGCAGAACACAATTAAATCCCAGATTCTCCTTAAACTTGAAGGTGAAGCTGATTAGGCTTAGGATAATCAAATAAACAAAGTAAGTTTATAGTCCTACTTCACAGGGAAGATAATCCACTTAGAATATAATACCCTAAGAGGACACAGAGGCTGGAGATATGGAGAGCTCCCAAATGAGATTATAATGATTCTGGGGAAATGGACTCATTGTAGGTTAGATGGAGAACTACTGTATTTTAGTACATTCCTAATATTTGAGAGCGCCAGGAGAATCTAGGCCTTCCAAACCTACCCGAACATCATAGTAGAAAGCAAGGCTGGCAGTGATAACAAAAGCTGAAGTTTCTCTTTTTGAACAAAAATAACAACAGGAAATGGAAAGGGTACAATTCACAGGATACATTCGAATTTCGTCAGCTTTATACACACTCAAGTACCTCAAGTTTCCCATCCTCTCCTGGGCAAATGTCGAGCCAAACAGACTTGGTCCAAAGCAAGACCACTGAGGCTCAAAAGCTGGCCACAAATCTAGGCACCCTCTGGTGGGGACCCAGAGGAAGGGAGCAGAAGGGACCAGGCAAGTCTGGAAAGAAAGGAGCAAAATAAAAACCCAATCAAGAGAGTACATTGCCAGCTTCCCCACGGGTCTCTCACCCATAACTATCTCTTTCAAGCATCTCCATGTGCCCAGGTCCCTGGTACAAGTTCAAGACCAATTAACCAGCACAACTTCTTCACATGTCTTTCCCTCTATGTGCCTCCTCCAGCTCTTCTTCTTTATTTCCTTCCTTCCTTCTCACTGTCTTCTCTCCAGCTTCTCCCCTGCTCAGCTCCACCCTTCCTTGGGTGGAGCTGGGAAACTGGAACCTTCCCTTTCCCTGGGGATTACTCTGCTATATCTTCACAACCGTTGGAAAGACCCTACTATGTGCAGGACACATGGCTACCATTTATAGAATAAACTATGCAGAACAAAAGGACAGTGAGGGCCATCCCAGGTGCCTCAGGAAAACTAGCACCCACCAGCTGAGCCTTTCACAGAGGACTGACTACAGCGCAGTGGCCGGAGGTGGGGTGGTGGGAACCTCAGGAACAATGATTATGGGGTACCTTGTCAAGCACCCCGGACCAGCACTCCACCAAACACTGGATAATTATTTCATTGGTAAGATTTATGCAATAGCTACTGATTGAATTTCCCACCATGAGCCAAGGGAGATGTTGATTTCAGGCATGGGGAGAACAATTTGGACAAAAGATGCAAAGGTCCTACATGGCCCCAGCTGAGCACAGCCAATGCTTTTCTGATGGCCTGTGTTGGGTATTAGGGTGATTAGGCAGTTCTTCAATGTGAGAGGGTGGGGGCGCTTAATCTCTAATTTGGGGCTTTGAGATTGGAAAAACACTCAAAGTGATTATTGTGAGTTTATATTTAGAAAAGAAAAAGTGCTTAATTTTTACAATAAGAGCTAGAGTAAGTCAGGCTTGATAAAATGATCTTAACTAGAAAAACAGACTTGCAAATAGGAACAAGCTCTGGGTCAAGATGCAGCCCAACCTCTGAAGGTGTGCATGCCAGCATTGTGCAGATCGCCAAGAGAGGTTTTTTTTTTTTTTTTTTTTTTTTTTTTTTTTTTTTTTTTTTTTTTTTTGTTGTTGTTGTTTTTTTGAGACTAGGTCTTGCTATTTTTGCCTGTGGAACCACAGGCTCTTGTTGCCCGGGGTACCACAGACTCAAGCAATCCCCAGCCTCAGCTTCCCAGGTAGCTGGGATTACAGGCGCGCACCACCACGCCCAGCTATTTTTTTTGGAACTAGGTCTCGCTACGTGCCCCAGGCGGGACTCGAACCACGATCCCTAAGCCCTGGCTGCTTCATAGGCTGAAGCTTACAGGCACGAGCCACCGTGCCCAGCCTAAATATGAGAGCATTCTATCAGGGGTTCTCATATTCATCCAGGCCTGAAATGCTTTCTCAAATGCTAGACCTGCCCTCTCTGGGCTGAAGTCAAAAATATAAGTTTCAAAGCACCAGTCAGGGGCCTTATGTGCATGCCTTCTGCCCCAGCTTTCTCAGAACTGTGTCTTCCTCATGCACACAGTCTTAATCTTTGATATGAAGTCTGCCGGGAAGAAAGCCTGACCTTTGGGAGGTGACTGGAGTCAGCCGGGTAAGAAAGATCCCTCCACTGATGATTTTGTCAGAGGGTTTGTCCAGGGAGTTGAGGGGCAAGAGGGTGAGGGCAGGTGAGGGTCCTGCTGCATCTAGCATATTGCCTTTGGCAGATCTGATGGTCAGAGGGCAGGGAGGCTGGACAGATGGAGACCAGAGGGGTTTCATCATGAAGCTCCAACTAAACAGCATCTGGTGGCCCCTAAAATGTTCTAAACCTCAATCAGTCGAAAAGGAGCAAGATCAGCTTCTTCTCTTTGTCCTTAAGAAAAAAGGGATACATTCCAGATAATTTCACCGTGATGAAAGAGGAAGAACCGCTGAAGTAGCAAAGGAAATAAATTAACGCCATCTCAGCTAAAATCACACACAATTAAAACCTGGATCTGAATGTACTTTCCTGTGCAGAGAGAGCATCTTGAAAATGACATGCATTAGTCATCCCTTCCAGACACCCTACTCGACTTGTGGGGGATCATCTGTGACACTGGGGGGGGGGAGTGGGAGTGGGGTAGCAGGGAAAGAGAGGGGCATATACCCGACATGGGGCCTCAGCTTTCTCCCCCATCTGGAGTCTGAAAATTCTATCCCTCTAGGACCCTGGATCCTGGTGAACTGGGTCAGAAGAGGTGCCAGGGGCCCGTTCCCTTCACCTGCACTGGCAGGAGTTTCCATCCAACAGGGCAGGGATTTGGGGTCTGTCAGGGGATTTGGACCAAGTCATTCTTGAAGGACCCTAAAGTCCCTGGGCCCTGGGGGTGTCCAGACCTGCATTAAGTGGCACTTGGGGAATCTCCCCAATTCTGAAGGCAGGCTCCCTAAGGGGACTACACTCCTTTCCTCTCCCTCCTACCTTGCTCCTTTCTCTCTTTTTGATTGTTCTTCCAGAACAGAAAACCCCCAGCAAAGGAGATGAATTTATAGCACCCGGAGAAGAGAAAAGATTGCACAGCCAAAGGGCCCCAGGTGCCCACACACAAAGGCTGGTGAGCAGGGACACACTGCTCTCCACTCCCCCGAGGTTAAAAGAGAAAGAAATGCAGCTTGTGCCAGGGGGGTAATGAGGATAAAACAAAAGGATGAGCTTCCTGACAGTGGAGATTTTAATCCCTTTGACACATAGCTTTGGGGATTGTGGGATCTCCTTTCCCTGAGAGGCAGAGGACTTGCAGGGGGAAGAAAAAGAAAAAACAACAAATAAACCAGTGGATCTTGAGTCAGAGAAGTGGCTGAACCCAGGGCCTCTGCCTCACTGGGAGATCAGCCACAGTGGCCTCTTAGGACGAAGCTCTCAGCACAGAACCAAGGAGCTCAGTGTCTGTCTTCCTCAGTGGCTTAGCTAGCAAGACAGGAGAATGGGCCACGCTCACCTCTCCCTGAAGAACTGTTTCATCTAGCACTGGCCAGCATGGCTACCTCAGCCTCCCTCCCTCTGTCTAGTTGAAGGTGTCAGGATTTAGGACACCTGTTCTAGCTTGGCTAGAAGGCTAGGATGAGGGTGAGGCAGGAGTAGGGCCAAGAGCCAAATTTCCAGGACTCTCTGAGGTCTTTCAAGTACTGGATCAACCTCCCAAATCACCAGCTTTCTTAAAATGTGTCAAAGGCATTTAGTTTGCCTCTACTTCAAGCCTTGCTTCTCAGTTCTCTGCCTCCGCTGTTCAATGTATTTCTGGAAGGGAAGAATATAATAGCCCTTGATAAAGCGAAAGTCCCAGGGGGGGTCATCTGGACTCATTAGTCTTTACCGATTCACTTCTTCCTAAACCCATGGAGGTGAGATGGAAAAGACAAAGTCAAATAGGGCTGATGTCACCCAGTCAATAATGTAGTTTGATCCAGGGAACCACTCAAACACTTACCCTGCTTGGGCAGATTGTGTGTGCAATGGCCAAGGACTGGGTGGGTGAGCGGGAGCTGGAGGAGGCCTCTGCTCTGTGTACAGTGTGCTGTGGGTAGTCAGCCATGGACAAGGTCCTTGGTGGGGCCCTCTGGGAAACAGTAATCAATGATCCAGCTCTCTGTGTGTAGGGGGGGGTTATAATTTAAGTTTAAAGATTGGGACATCTGAATAAAGTAACATTCAGTGCAGATGATGGTAAATAAGCATAAACTGACATAAGCCAAGGCTATTTCTACAGGAGGGGGTGGAGTGACTGGTCAGAATGAATGAATGTAGGAGGAGGGGGGATCCCTGAAAAAGCTGCATTTCCTCCAAATTTATGGAGTCCTCAAAGGGCCATCTTTGCCATGTCTTAGGGAGTTGGTCAAAAATGGAGTGGGGGTCAGGAACCCTTTTCAGGGAACTGCATTTTTACCAATCCCCCCATTTTTACCAATTTTTACTAAAGATTGGGAACAGATGCAGAAAGTGAAAAGCAGGCCAGGTGCAGAGGCTGGGCAGGATAGGCCTTGGAGAGCCTGTGAGCCCAAAGACCTGTGTCAGAACGAATTCAGGTACTGGAAGTAGACCATGCAGGTTTCCTTCTCCAAGAGAAAATAAGAAGGATGGTGTGGGGGTCAGAGGCAGAGCAAAGAGAAAAGGACAGGATTAGGACCCCAGGAGGCCAGCTCCTTTGCCCTTTGAACCACTTCTGAAGCAAAATGTTCAGACATAAGTAGAGTCTGATCAGAGAAGAAGATGAGCTGCAAAAGTGATGCCAAGTAAAAGGACAGATTTGGATAAATTACCCTTAATGTGTGAGCTCCCCTGTGCACCTTATTTGCAGCTGTGGGACTCAAGAGCCAGTGTTGGCTAGAGACCCATAACTCCATGCACACCTTCTGCATGAAATGGAAACAAAGGTATTAATGAAATATGTTCCATTTCATTTTTTGAAAAAGCTACTGCTGTACCCCACTAACAGGTCTCCTTGGCAATTTGAAGGACACCAAAGCAGGGCAGGTGGATGATGGGGAGTCCAGGACCACCTTCTTCACAGTTGTGCGTTACAGTGAGGGGGGTCAAAGGGCAAATAAAGGCCTTTAAGAGTTCCTGGGACCATTCAGGAAGCCCACCCATTCTCCTCACCTTCCTTCAAGTGTCTTCTCCAATCCTTTCTTCAAGGATTCCCTCATGGAGAAAGCCTCTCCAGATCTGCTTCATCAGTTCAAGCACCCAAGCCCTCTCCCATGTTTCCCTTTCCTGGTGGATGTACAAACAGACACTGATTTAAGAGAAGGCGCTCAGAGTCACAGCCACTGCTGTCTGTTGAGGTGTTCATATGTGCCGGGGGGCACAGACCCTGGCCCCCAGTTTCAGGCTCTGTGAGTCTCCCCTGACCTATGGGGTCTGCATGGAGGGAATGAGAGTCCCGGTCCTCTCCGTGGCTAACTCCTCCCAAAGTAGCATTTCTCCCAGGAATATTTGAATACAAAAAATTAAAGAGAATGGGATTTGGTAGCCATATTGTCCAGTTTAGCTGTTTTATATACTCAGGTTCAACTTAACAAACCTAGAGCACAAGTGTATCATTTGTAGTTGATTAAATATGGTATGTATGGTGTTTATACTTATTTCTATAAAAAATTGGGCACCAGGACCTTGGTGAGGAATATAATTTCCTTTATCACATTGTTTCTAGGCAAAAACAGATTCAACCCACATCATTTTTACCTGCAGTGCCTTTTCCAGGAAAATAATCCAAGATCAATTTGAGGGCTCCCTGCAGTTGCACGCAGCTCTGCCACCTGCAATGTCCTCCCACCTTTCTGGTTCTCTGCTCCAGAGTGAGTCCTGGGAGCTCCCCAAGCAGGACCAGGGAAGAGGAAGGTTTTGTGGGGCCTCCTACAAAAAAGAACTCAAAGTTCCCTAGGCCAAATTAGGTTCAGCGGTGAGATTGCCTTCAAACTAGAAAGATCATGACAATTTAAATGCACCCTAGAAATTCAGACCCCTTTCTTCTCACATCTCTTTGTTAAGTTGACCTGAAATGCTCATCTGAAAATGCTTTCTGTTTGCAAAACAGCCTCCTCTCCCACCTAGAACACTCCGCAGTTCCTCACCCTCATAACCAGGCCTCCCCTTCCCTCAAAGTGAGCAGCACTAAAGGTTAACCTTCAGCTGTTCCCTGTGTTCCCTTTTCCCTATTGTCCCCCAGGAGCCAGAGTTGGGGCCCTGCTCTTGCCGAGTTCACGTTGGGAGACACTAGAGACCAGTGGGCTCCCCAGGTCAGTTCATCACAAAGAGGTTCCATTCAATCACCTGAATTCGAATCACCTGGAAAGCTTGTCCATCAGACCCTGACTTTGCCTTTCTGCATACGCTACAGACAGACATGGCTCACACCTGGGGGTCCTGCTCTAGGGCCATTTCTCCCCAGTTAGGTCGCTGGTGGGGCAACAGTGCAGGCAACTCCAAAGGCCCCGCCCAGCCTCTCCTGATTGGGGGGGGGGGCAGGCAGAGGCTACCCTCTGCAGTGGAAGGCTCCAAAGGCCTTTAAGCTTGGCCTTACTCTCTAACTGAGCTCATGCCCAGGCTCTGGGATGAACATGCCCACAAGCAACTTGCCTGACCTCTGTTCTGCAGAGCCAAGTGGAGCGGAGCTGAGGGTCATCTGCAGGGGTGTGTAACCCCAGCATCCTCCTCAGGAGCCTCCTGGCAGCAAGCAAGGCATACCTAAACCTAGAGATTAAGGTAGAAAGGTGAAAGGTCAGTAGTGGGGCCATTAAATCCTCTGGGTAATTATTTCAGCACTTCCAAAGAACTGAGTTGAGTCCCCATCTTTTCCTAGTAAAATATCTTGTTCAGAATGGCAGCCATGAGAACAGAGGACAGAAGGGGGAGAGAGAGAGAGAGAGAGAGAGAGAGAGAGAGAGAGAGAGAGAGAGAGAGAGAGAGAGAGAGAGACTACCATTTACTGAGATGCTGGAAGTGTCAGACACCATGCTAACTGCCAGGTACGTGCAATCCCTGTTACCTCTCACAACAACACTGAGGATGAATTAATACTCATATTGTGCTCCCTTCTTCAAAAAGCACTGCAGGGGAGTGCCTCTATGTTTGGCCTCCGCCCTAGGACAGCCCTGGGTTCAGCTTCCAGCTCTATGATCTACCAGTTTCAGAAATGTTAACCCTTGGCTGGAATTTCCAATGAACAAACGCATAAATTGCTTTGCACCATGCCTTGCCCAACAAGTATTGACTGCTATGACTTGAATTAGTATTTTTTCAAAGGAAAGCATAGAACTCAGAGAAGATAAGTGCTTTTCCTGCAGCAACACAAACTGTTAAACAGAATTTCAAATTTCTATCTCTAGAGTCTATGCTCTTTCCTTAATCCCACTGGGAGATGAGGAGTTCAGAATTATCTTAGAAGCAGCCCCCACCCATCTTCTCCCCGCCAGCAATGCCACTCCCCTCTTCCTCACCAGGACAGGGCTCACAGGTTCTGTCATTCAGGATTCAGTCACTTGGAAAAGACTATTTGCTCTTACCCCTTTATCCACTCTTATCCACTATAAGTTATTACACATTACATGTGATATAGCAATGTCTTAAGGCTGAGTGGGACAGTCTTAGCCTCTGAAGTTTACCCTCTGGTAGGAACTAAGACATGCCAAACAGTGTGTTTAGGTACTGGGACGTTGGGACCACAAGCTGGCAAAGCACTGATAACATGTACTCCTTCTGATCAGTCTGCCTGCTGTTCCATAGGAGGGTGAGAGGACTTCACTGAATTGACAAGGGACCCAAACACACTCATAAGCTTAAAGTCAAGCTCTAACCCTTTTCACTCAAAGTTCTGCCATGTCTTCTTTACCAGGACCCAGTGCAGTTACACCCAGCCCCCACTGCTCTTCTCCTGTGCCCCTACAACAGCCTACTCACTGGCTTTGCTCCCAACCTCCTTTGCCCCAAATCACTCATGCTCTAGGTCACAGCTAAGCTGCTCAACCTGCAATGCAGACTGCACCCACTCTGGGCATCCTCGGCTGTGCCCACTCTGCATGTCAGTATGATGTCCAGAAGAGCACCGTGAGTTCAAAGAAGGTTCCAATTTGGTGCAGATCTTCAGTTCCTTGCACCTCCATTCTCCTACCTGATAAATGGAAAAAGAGTCACCTTCAGAGGAAAAAATGAGAGAGGTGAGAATGTCTGACATCTAACAGTAGCTGGATAAATTCTATTCCTTGCCCCCTACCCGCTAGATAGACCATTCTACTCTGCTTGTCTCCACTCTCCTGCCTTTGCTGGTCCCTGTTTGCTCTGTCAGTTCAAACCTTACCCCTCCATCTGGACTCAGCTTGAAGCTCAACTCCCCCATAAAACCTTCCGTGAATAACCCTTGCCCATAATGGCTTTTCTTTCTATATTTCTATGGCACTTCTATTGCCTTGAAATGTTAAAATGTGTTTCATATAGTTCCAACTAGTCCCTCTAAGCTCCTTGAGGCCATTATGCCCCCCAGCATGGGTGGAGGGTGGGGGTGGTTAGGAGGTACAGTGGGAACTTAATATATGCTTATTGCATATCCGAAGGTGAGAGCTCCCTCTGTGCATATAGAACACACAGACCTTTAAGCTGACTTTATAAAAGCTTCTAGGCATGGAGTAGCCACTGCCTGTGCCCTTGGAATAAACAGAGCCAGAAAGCTGTTCTATCCAGAGCATGGCCTACAGGAGACACTGAGCTCCAGTCCTGGATGAAGGAAGACAGGTCAATGCCACTTTTGGCAGGACTCCCCATATTCTCACCCACTACCCCATTGTTGGTCCCATAAGCTCGGTTCAAGACCCCATCGGCAGGGTGTGGCTCTCAAAGAACTGAGCTCATCCTTCCACTCTGAGTGGCCCAGGCTTAAGGACCCACTCAGGGATAGGTCTTGCTCCAGCAGAGACCCACTCTCCCATGCCCTGGCTAGTGGCAGTGACCAACCTCTCTATGTCACCAGGCAATAACCCAGCACCCACCTTCAGTGTAGATCAGCTCCCGCTCTCTTTTCTCAGGGTCCCTCATGCCTAACTGCAGGGTGGGATCCCCCAAAGCCAAGCCCCTGAAAGGGCTTGTCAGTTCCCATCTAACACCTATGTCGACTGATATCCAGTGCTAAGGGCCCACGTGGGACTTTCCAGAATCCCGGAGCTGCCCAGGCGCTGAAATTAAGGAAGGTCATGATTGCTCAGAGCGTCTTCCACTGCATGAGGAGAGGTGCCTGCCACTCCCCCCCCTTCTTCCACCCCCCCCATTCAGCCTGCCCCCATTGCATGCCCATCAGCTTAACTTTGGGAGGGTCAGAGCCTGCGCAGCAGAAAAGTGGTCTTCGATGCTTGCCTTGCCCGTGAGCTGCACCTGCCCTCTAAAAGCGGCTGAATTTCCCATCAGTCCTCCTGAGGGCCTTTGCAAGAGGGTGAGAAACTGTATCCGAAGAGCCACCCACCCCCTTCTCTCACACCCAGGCGCAGTGCCCCCTTCTTTCAGCCAAGCCTGAGTCTAACCGGGAGAACGCCTGGGGCCCCAGACCCCGGAGCTTTAGCCTCTGGCCCCACCCAGCTCCTCCCCCGGGATGTCTGTGTTTTAGAGAGAGGGGGCCTTTGGTCACTCAGGAGTTAAAATGGCAGCGGGACCGGAGGGGGGTGGCGTGGCAAGCAGACGGGGAGGAGGCGCCCGGAGTGGGCTGGGGAGGTTGGGAGAGCCGGGGAGCAGCGAGTGAGGCGGGCGAGCGCAGAGCCAGGAGGAGGGGCGCGCGAGGGGGCGCTGGGCGCCGCTAGGGCCTGCTCCGTGCACTCGCAAACCAGCAGCGCGCAGAGGGCTCGCCCCGCCGGCCCACCAGCCCCCGGCCACCACGCGCAAAGAGCGGCGCAGAGCCGGGGCGCGGGGGGTGCAGGCGGGGGTGGGGAGATTGTTATTCTGCCATCGCCCTCCCCCGCCTCTGCCCCAGAACCACTCCCAGGAAAACTCCGCAGCTGGGAAGACGCCCCCGAAACGCCCCGGCCTGTGCGGGCGCGGACCAGCTCCCCCAACCCCACCCGGGCTGAAGCCGAGCGGTGCGCCACGGTTCCGGCGGCGGACGGCGGCCCCGGGAGCCCGGACGGCGCCCACGGGGTGAGTGTGCGGCTCCGGGGCTGACCCCTCGGCGGCTCTGGGGGCCGTGGGGCACCGAGGTCGTCGGCGTGGCTGCCGGGGACACAGCCCCGCCGCTCTCCCGGGCCGAGCGGGGGCGGGGAGAGGGCCCGGCCGCGGGCAGCCACAGCGATGCCTGCAGCGGGGAGGAAGGCGGACGCGAGCGGAGAGGGAAGGCGGGCTGGGGAACCGATAGAAGGCTGCCGGCTGCACGGGCTGGACGAGGCTCAGGGGAGGGGGCGTCTAGGTCCTGACCCACCCGAGAGGCCTGAGCCGCACAAACTGTTGCTGGGTAGAGGTGTCGAGGAGCGGAGAGGTGGCAGAAAGGTTAGAGAGGGCGTGACAGGAGCGACAGGGGCGGCTGGTGCGGTGGGCGCGCTCCTGAGCTCGGGGACTTCCCCTTCTTGGGAGCTCAGGTGTCCGCACCCGGGTGGAGGGACGAGGCGGCTTTGGTGTCTGTCCGAAGTCTCTGCAACCCGGCGTCAGGCCCCTCTTAGGCCGGCTGCCTGGGATAGAACCTCTGAGGTGGGGGATGGGCGGGCTCGGGGCCCCGGGAGTGGGACGCAGAATCCCAGGGCTAACTCTGTACCCCCTCCTCCCAGCCCCCGGGAGACAGGAGGGGCTGACCAGCCACAGGTGGTCCGTCTGTCCTGCGGGCGAAGGCCGGCACAGACTCTAGATGCCCAGCCTGCGAGGAGTCACTGGGTGAGGGGCACTGAGCTTCTCTGAGAGCTCAGCTGAGAAGCTAAGGTCCGAGACCTGGCCCCTGGGGGTGTTTCTGAGCTCCCCGCCTCTCTTCCTGTTCTTCCCCCCCTCGGAAGGAACAGGAAGAAAAATGTCAGCCTGGCTTTGTGCTCTGTTCCTCAGGCTGCCGCAGCTCCCATCTGTTGGAGCCAACGCAAGCTTCTAATTGGGCGCTGGGCAGGGCTGGGAAGGGTGGGCTGGGTACAGCACTCAGTCGCCAGAGATGGATGGGACAGACCTTCAACCTAAAGCCCCAGGACCTGGGACTGTAGAGCAGTCAGGGGTGGAGGTGGCTGGTTGCCAGCTTGCTCACCATTATCCCAGAGATCTCTCCGAGCACATGGGACCACAGCAGATACCCCCTCCCTGCCAGCCTGGAATGGGCTCTGACCCAGTGTCCTCTTCTTGAATGATGATGACTGCCACAGCGAGACTAGGCTCTCCTCCCACTGCCCACAGTCCCTAAAGGTCCCTCCAAAAAGGGCTTTGGGCATGGAGTGGGCAGGGCTCTGTACAGGGCATGAGGGCCCCTTTGCTCGTAGGTCCTTTGTTATAAGAAAAAAGTCACAAGTGGGTGACCTGACCCATTTGCTGCTGGCCAGGTGCCCTTGTGGAAAAAGGATGGAAAGAGCAAGGCACAGTCAGGGACCAGCCTTGCAGTCCCTCTCTTTCCCCCTGGGCGGGCTCTGGACCAAGGCTCCTCCTTCCTGCCCAGGACCTGATGGAAGCCCTTTATATGGAAAGATTGCAACTAAAGGCCTCTGTGCTCCAGGGTCTGCAGACACCCGGACTCTAGGAGCACGTCCGAACCCAGACCCTTCCCCAGCATAGTCTGACCCAAAGGAAAAACCCAGTAGCCGTGGACTCAGGTTTGCAGAGCAGTTCCCACCCAGATGGATACAGCAGGTTTCCTCTAACTCCACACTTCCACTCCACTCCCATCCTTTCTTCCTAAGCTCCCTCCTCTTCCAGTCCTGTTTCCTTCATTCTCTCCTCCTGAAGCATCTCTTGGGTTCCCTTCCCCTCCCTCTTTCACCTCCCCCTTTCACCTCCCCCTTTGCTCCTCTTTTCTCCTGTAAACCTGAAGCTGGAGCCACTGCCAGGTCTGCGCACAAGCCCTGAGCCTGAAGGTGGGGAGCACGTTCCAGTGGCCCTGCTGCATCCCCTGTGCAGAGAGGGAGCCCCAACTGGCAGGCCTGGCAGCTGCAGGTCCCTGGCCTGCCTCCTGGACCCCACCATTTGCCCCGCCTGCTCCCACCTTTCTCTTTTTCATTTGGCAGGAAAAAGAAAATTCATTGGTTTTCGTAAAAATTCATTCATTCACCAAATTACTATGTATATAAAATAGCCTAACACTATTTTGGGAGCTGAGGACACAGCAGTTACACGACCCTCCATGCCTTGGTACAGGGCTGAACTTGTACTTGAATTCCCAGTTGAGAAGCTGTGTGGACCTGGTGCTTGGAGGGGGCTGGGGGGTGGGGTCGAACAGTGTCAGCAAGTGCTCTTCGTCATCGCACAGATGACCCAAAACACAGAAGGCCTACCTCCTTATAGCACCCCAGGTGCTGCTCTGACTGAGAGGGCTGAGCAGATGGCAAGTGAAGACAAAGGAGGGAGAAAAGCAAGTGTATTAATGACTGCCTACTAAGTTCCAGTAGGAGCTTTATGCAGAGGACTTTATTCTATCCTGAAAATTTTCTAAGGCCTGAATTCTCACCACTTTGAGATCTGAGGATGTTGAGGCCGCTGGTCCAGGTCACATAACTCTCCATTTTGAAATCACTAGTTGTCTGCTATTCATTTGGGCCCCGTGATATCTGTAACATCTGATAATAGGTGTGTGAAGATGACATTTTAACTGGTTTTTTCAAGCTCAGGCCCTGTCTCCTCAGAATAGTAGCACATGTAGGGATCTGCTGAATGATGGCATGAATAAGCTTTCCCAAGTGATCAGGGAAGGCTTCCTGGAGGAAAGGGAACCTGGAAGAGGAGACAAGGAGGGTGGTGTATCTGCTTGACCCTATACAGAGCTATGCTAAGCTGGGCAGGCAGCCACCCTACATCTAAGTAGCGTTGGGAATCTCTGCCCCTACTAAGGGTCAGGGTATCGAAACTTGGTCTGTGTCAGTCTAATGAGCCAGTGGCCCTGCTATTCTCATCCCCCTTGGACTCTACAGAACCCCCAGGAAAGGATGGAGACAGGGCCTGCCAGTCTTCAAGAACCACCCGTACGGGGAGGAGACAATGGAGGGACCCAAATGGGACAGGGAATGGGACAGGGAAGGGGGTGTAATCCCAGGGGCAGGAGGGGGAGCACAAAGGCCAGAAGAAAGGAGACCTACAAACAGACAAAACAAGGACACACCCAGACAGACAGCCAAGAGAAGGCAAGTCAAAGGATGCCTTTCTTATTCTTTCCTGAGGGTTTTGGGCTCTCTGTCCCACTGCTCAGAGGCTGAAATAATCTCCAAGTTAATCATAGGCAGCCACTTGCTTTCTCAGTCAGCCCATCTTTATAAGCCCCTGCTCATCCTGTGCTGGGTGTTGGGGACAGAGAGACAAAGTGGGTGTTGGCAAGAGTCCACAGTAAAGATGTGGACCACGGAGCCATACACACGGCCTCCAATCCTAGTTCTACAGCTTCTAGCTGGGTGACACCTGTCACATCAGTCAAGTCGTGTCACTTTTCTGAGCCTCACTTTCCCCATCTGTCAATGGGATAATTATAGTATCTATTTCAAGAGCTGTTACCAGGATTAAGGGAATTAACACATGTAAGGAGCTGGGAGCAGTCCTGAGGTATAGTAAGGGCCCTGTAAACACTGCTGTCAGTGTCATCGTGAGTAACTGGGGGGTCATCCGGCAGTAATGAAACAGATGCCGTAATACAGGGATGAAAAAATAAAGAGATGACCATCTGCAGGTTAGGAGAGGACTTTCAAAGGCATATTTGAGGCAAGACTTGGAAAGGAGTCGGCCAGAGAGAGGGATTGGGCCTGGGGACGCTGGTGCCAAGGGCACCTGCCGCTTAGGACATAGGAGTCATGTGTGCAAAGGTGTCAGCTTGCAGGTGTGTCTACTGTGAATGTCAGCAACCCCAAGGATATATCCTACCTCAGCCTCTTTGTTTCCAGTGCTCGGAGCTGAGCATTCAGTGGGGCTGACAGGTCAACCAGAACACCCTCACACTCTCCACCGAAAGCTCTTAGTCTTTGTAGGGAGCTGGTGTGTCCCTGCTGGGAGCAGTTACATGACCTGCCTCCTAGTCATTCTAAGCCAGCTGTCTCTACTCCAGACTCCAGGCTACCGTGGCCCTGAGCCCTGGCTTCTCAAACTTCTTGGAGACACCTGGGTCAACGAAAGCTGTCCTTAGGAGTTGAGTCTCACCAGGTATGGTTTAGAATAGCATTTCTCTCCATATATCTCTTCCACCCTGCTGCTCAGCCTTGATGGACTTGAAGTGAGCACCAAGGTGAAGAGCAGAGAGAGGTTCCTGAGATGATATCCCTTTTCAGCACCCCCCCCATGTTGCCAGGCACTGGGTATAGAGACTGGCATTTACTGATCCATCACTGTGTGCCAGGAACTGTACTAAATGCTTTGCCTGCATGATGCCGTCAATCCTCAAAATGCTCCTTAGGTAGGTACTCTTGTCATCTCTAGCTTAACCACAAGGAAACCAAGGGAAGCTAGGTCATCTGTTCAAGGGCACAGCTGGCAAAACCCTGATGATGCTTGCTCCTTCACCACCCCCAGATTCTAGTGAATCTTTGTGCCCAGAGGGTGTTCTGTAGTCATCTAGCTCATTCTCCTTTTTCCCTATAAAACAAACTCCTCCTGACCATGGCCAGGCCAGGAACAACCTGTCCCCTTTGGAGAATCTTCAGAGAAGATCTCCCCTCGCCTTCCTCCTGCCTCCCCTCCCCTCTCCCTTCCCCCCAGGTCACAGCATCATTCTATCTGTCTCAGCTAAGTGCCTGGGGCCCACATGGAGCCACTGGCCTCAGGGAAGCTGATCCCCAGTACAGTCGTAAGAGCCAGGTCTTAAGAGCGGGACCCAGGCGGGCAGGTGACTGTCTCTCAGGCTTGTGTGTCTTGGGAGGTATTTACAAACACCTCACAATGCAGATCAGGCAAAAATGTGAAAGAACGAACAGCAACTTGTGTCCCTAAGAAAACCAGGTCTGTTTTACCTGATGCTTTCAGGGAGGCAGGAAACAGGAGGAAGCAATAAGGCAGGAGGGTCTCCTCTGTATCATGCTCATATGCTTGTTCTGAGGTGGCTGTTGGATGGGTCTGCAGAGACCAGTGGTGAAGCCCTGGGGTTGGGGCAACCAGACTAGCACCTGGTCGCCAAGCTAGAAAAGTAAAAAAAACTGAGCCTGGGAGCAAGGTGCTTGACCTTGGCAACAACACTCTGCACCTTTTCCTTCTGAGCAGCCTTGGCAGCTCAGAAGGGAGGGAGCAGGAGGGAGGGAGCTGGGGCTCACCACTACAGGCCTCTGACCTGAATGTTAGGTGCCAAGTTACCCTGGGTTAGCCGGGGTGGAGCAGTGGTGGGGGAAGCACAGAGATTTCCCTGGCCACTGCCACCCCTCTGAGTGCAGGGCTGTCCTCCATCCAGACAGTGGGTGGGACTGGAGCCTCCTCACTTAGCAAGTGCCAATGAGCAATAGCATCTGTGCCAGGCTCTGAGGTAAGGACAAAGGCTCTGCCCTTACAGAGTGTATGCTTTATTTTCTGGAGAGACCATCAAATAGGTAGTGTATTAGAGCATGTTAAATGCTAAAGAGAGAGAAAAAGAAGAATGGGGAGCGGGAGAGGGGAGTTGGTGCTTGTGTGCAGATCAATCTGGGGAGGTTTTAATGCGAAGCTGACAGGTGAGTAAAGACGAAGAGGCAGGAAGGTAGGGAGGGCCCAGCTGGCAGAGGGAATAACAGGCACAGGGGCTCAGAGACTGGGCTATGCCTGCTGGATTTGAGGGTCATGAGAGCCCAGGCCTGGGAAGCCCTGAAGCTGGAGTGAGGAGTGTGGTGTTTCCTCAGAGTGAGATGGAAGCCTTTGCATGGTTTGGGGCTGGGCATGACACATCTGTGTAGGTCAGGAAGTTCGCCAGCCATCGCAGTTCATTTAGTCGATCAGTACTTGCCAACAAGTGCACACTGTTCCAGGCCTTGTGGGGGTGGCTGGGGAGGGCGGCATCTAACTAAACATAAGACAATCTTCACTGGTAAGGAAACTTACCCATCCTCGGAGAAGCAGAACTTCTACTCACAAGAAATAACGAGGGAATAATACAGACAGTATTTAAAACCAAGTGCTAAACTGTGTGATTTAGACTATAAATGTTATCAGAACTGTGAGCTGTGTGGGAGTGCACAGGAACGCTTCCTCGGGAGGTGCCACTGACTGGGGCCTGGAAACAGGTGGGGCTTGGATCTGCAGGGGGGACGTGTCATTTGTGTGGGGGGATGGGGAGAAGGGCCGCACCGGGGGAGCTGGGGGCAGCAAGTGGGAGTAAGGCACAAGTGTGCGCAGTTCCTGCCCTGCCATCCAGATCTCTGGTGTCCCTGTGTTTGCTCAGGGCCAGGAGGCCTTGGAGCATGGAAACTCCCCAACATGCTTGTCCCTTAGTCACAGGAACAGAGAATTCCTGTCCCATGAAGCCCTCTTGTTCTGAGACGGTCCCTTGTCCAGCACTTTAGTCATTTCTATAGACTTTAGCTCCGAACCTGTGACCATCCACCAGTTCCACTCAGCCGCTGCTATCAGGCCCATTTTTCTGCAGTTCTGTTGACCCTCTTTTACTCCTCAGTCTGCTGCCAGCATATCATCTCCCCTCCTCTCACTACCTGGGAATGTTCCAATTAGTTTCATGGAGAGTAACCTAGAAATGAAGTTATAAGCCAGGCAGAGTGGTGCGTGCCTGTAATCGCCAGCCTATGGAATGCAGCTGGGTCTGGGGATCACAATTTGAGGCCCCCCCCGGGGCAACATAGTGAGACCTAGTCCCCAAAAAATAGCTGGGCGTGGTGGTGTGCACCTGTAATCCCAGCAACCTGGGAAGCTGAGGCTGGGGATTGCTGAGTCCGTGGTACCACAGGCAACGTGAGCCTGCAGTTCCATGGGTAAAAATAGCGAGACCTAGTCTCAAAAAATAAACAAGAAAAGAAAGAAAGTTATAGCAAAATGATTGAACTTTAGATCCTTTGGCTGGAGAGGGGCTGCCTGTAGCTGGGGAGAGTGACTCACCTCTGTGTGAGCCAGTGGCTTCCACGAGTAGTACCCTCACCCTCCTGAGACCTTGGCAGAAGTTACATGCCCCTGCCCCCACCCCTGCTGGCCAAAGAACAGGAGTCAAGAGTCACAAAGGCTAAGCAGTCTTTTCCACAGCCCTCTCCCCTCCTCTGGACCTGAGAAAGGCCCACCAGTCCTATCCTAAAGGTGCCCTGGCACATCCACCCAGAATACAGAGGCCTGCACCCCCACTTATGTCCTTTGGGCTCACAATCCACAAGAACTGGTCAGTGCAGGATCCACCTTCCCTACCCACAGGTCCTTCACCCCTCTGAGCCCCAGTCCCTGCAACTGTAGATCCAGGTTCATCACATCCACTTGTTGGTGGTTATAATCATAAGAACAGACATTGTTGAATGCTTGTGATGGACCCAAAGCACAATAGCACTTATCTCATTCCAGCCACCAAACTATGTCAAGCAGCTTATTTCTCCCCATGTTGCAGTTGAAGAAACTGAAGCTGAGAGAGTGACCTGCCTGAGGCTACACACAGCCCCAAGTGGCAGAGCTGGACTTTAGAGCGTGGCTCCCAACCACGCACTAAGCGAGCTAATCTGTGTAAAGTGCTGGCTACAAAGTAGAAGCTCAATGAATGTTAGTTCCTCTTCTCCTCAATTTCCCCAGGGCTGTGCCTCCAAAGAATAGTTTTCCCTACCACATCACATTTCTTTTTCGGGATCCCCCGGGACATATTATAGAAGTTGGAATGGGAACGAGCTGCTGGTTTATACTGAGGGGGAGAATATCAGGCTGAGAGAGGGTGAGTGATTTGCATATGATCATAAAACACCAGTGTTGTGATTAATAGCCAGGGTGTCTTTCTCCTCAGAGAAAGGCTATCTTGCAGAGGTGTGGACGGAGGAGAGGCTGTGTGGTCAGAGAGGGAAGGCCTCTGTCTCCCAGGGCCGAGTCAGAGCAGTCTTGCCTGCAGCTGCTGGAGCTGAAGGGTATGGACCTGGAAGGTACCAGCAGGGAGAAGTAGGAAGTGTTTCCAAAGTCTCTTGGAAATACTCTGGGGGCTCCTCAGGACACTCTTAGGAAGAAGTCATGCACCTTTTTCAAAACAAAACTCTATTTGTGTGGTAGGCAGAGTAGTGACCCCCAAAGATGTCATTGTCATGTCCTAATCCCCAGAACCTGTGAAGATTACATCACACGGCAAGAGGGTAGGATTGCAGATAGGATAAGGTCATTCAGCTGCTGACCTTGAAGGAATCGAACTATCTTAGAATACACATGTTAGCTTATAATTCTATCATATCATATCACATCATAATACACCAGTCCTCTGGGACCCAGGTGGCCCAATCTAATCATAAGATAATAGTCCTTAAATGTGGAAGGGGGGCCGAGGTCAGTGTCAGAGTGAAGTGATGTAAGGCTTGACCAGCCAGAGCTGCTTTGGAAGGTCAAGAATCCAGGAATGCGGGCAGCATCTTGAAACTGAAAAAGGCAAGAAAACGGATTCTTTCCCAGAGGCTCCAGAGGAAGGCAGCCTGCCACATCCTGCTTTGGGCCTGGTGAAACCCATTTTACGTTTCTGGCCTTCTGAGCCGATAAATTTGGATTGTTTTAAACCACTCTATTTGTGGTGATCTGTTGCAGCAGCAACAAGAACCCGGCACAAAACTGCTGCCTTTGGACAAAGGTGGGTTGATCAGAGCCCTAC
>PVHY01020420.1:0-25589 GCA_004024945.1 Uropsilus gracilis | reverse complement strand
GAATCTGCATCCAATCCTTCTCTTTGTTTGCACACCCTTTATATACCCTGATTTCCCGCCTTCCAGGAAATCTGTTACACTTCTTTCTTCCCCCTGCATCCCCCTGAAGGGAAATTCCAGCTAAGGTCATTCTCCCATTTTAACATTACCTGTCCTTGAAACCTGCAATCTTAAACAGGAGACAATGGGGGGGGGGGCACACCCTATCAAATGCTCCCAAAATGGCCACCAATAATTTCCAGAACTTCCTTCTTCTTCATAGTTAATGGGGAAGAAAGATTTGGCCCTTACAACAGCAGTTCAGAATATGAGTATGGGCCCAAAGAGCAAATCCTTGACAGTGTCCAAGAAAGTGGACAATATTGATTGCTTTGAGCATTTATGGTCTTCCTTTTGAGATGGGGAACAAATCAAATACTGTAGTTGTAGTTGTCAACATCAGTGTTCCTTCATTTCTTCAGCCTCCAATCTGCACACCACGACTGATGACTTGGTTTTTTTTCCTAACTGCAGGAGCATATCTGGTCAATGCACAGGACAAACTATAAGTTCCCTAGTTAATGTCACCTAAAGTAACCCCCAACAAAAGACTAGTCAGGAATTGTAGGTAGCTATCCCATCATCTCCACCACCTTACTCTCCACTGGAAGAACTCTCAGGTGTGTGCTATAGATATAGAGAATCCAGGGTATTGAGCGCTATTTGCCCATAATGATTGATTTACACACCCTTTATTGAAATTTTCCCCAACCTATTATACTTCCTCACCTCACCCCCATCAGTATTACTTATAAATAAACTATTTTTACTTAAATCCATGGACTAGTTTTACTTCCAGGGGTAGCCAAATGATGATAAGACCCAATAAATTATAAAGGAGGAAATTTAGTGTTCTGTCTGAAAAGTTAGCTCTGTAAAGTACTAGAAAGTTAAATAATGAAATCCCATCATAGTCAAGTACCGTCCAATCTCTTTCAATTAATTAATACAGCAATCACATTTCTCCCTACAATTTTGTTAAGCAAACAAGAACACAGCGCTGTCTGGCTAGGAAGCAGGAAGCTTAACAAGTTGGTTTCCAAGTTTTCTATTCCTTCTCCTAAATCCTCAATTCTCAAGTTATTGCCCTATTTCTCAAGTTCCTACTCAATGAACATTTATATTGATGCTCCTTGTCACTATAGAATATGACTCTAGAAAGCAAAATGTAGTATAAGATAAATCCATCTTAATTCTCTTTCCAAATGGGTCTATGCCTGGAGTGATAGAAAGGTTTATTCAACAACATTCTCATCAGTTGATTCCAAAAGGCACCCTTAGAGGTTAAAGAACTAAATCAGAAAAAAACATCACCTCTGGGGTATTCTACACTGTCTGGAAACAAGTTACCCTTATTTTGATAACTTAACCTAAAATACAAATTTAACTCTCCATACATAGCTCTTTACAGCTCTATTGAGATATAATTGGCATACAATATTGTTCAAATTTAAATTATACATGCTGAATTGATACATGTATATATTATAAGTTATTAACACCTCAATGTTAGCATCACCTCTGGCTCTATTCATCAGGGAAATGCAGAGCAAAATGACAATGAGAAATAACTTCACACCTGCTAGCTGTACAGTTAAGTGTCTGTAAAGATGCAAAGAAAACCCTTGTGTACTCTTTTTTTTAAAATCAGGATTCAACAAAATGATTTGTTTTATTGGAAATGCTTTATGTATAATCAAAAATCTGATCACTTTACAACACTCATGATTTACCACCTCACCCACCCCTTGTGTACTCTTGGTGGGAATGTAAATTGATGTAGCCACTATGGAAAATAGTATAGTAGTTACTGGGGAAAAAAAACTAACTAAAAATAGAACTGCCATATAACCAAGTCATCTCATTCTGGGTGTATATTCAAGGGGATTGAGATCAGTATCTCACAGAGATATCTGCACTCCCGTATTCATTGCAGCATTTTTTGTAAGAGTCGGGATATGGGAGCACTGTGTCCATCAGTGAGTAAATGGATACAAAAAATTATGGTATACATGCACAATGGAATATTATTCCTCTATAAGAATAAAGGAAAGTCTGCCATTTGTGACAACTTGGATGAAAATTGAGGGCATCAGGATAACTGAATTAAGTCAGAGTAAGATAAATACAATATATTCTTGAGTACATAGGGAATCTAAGAGTCAAACTCAGAGAAAAAGAGTGGTGGTTACCAAGGAATGCTGTTTGGACAAGTCCCTAATGTATAGCTTGATGATTATAGCTAGTAATCCTGTATTATATCCTCAAATGTGGCTAAGAGAGTAGATCTTAAAAGTTCTGACCACAAAAAAAAAAAAAAAAGAAGAAGAAAAGAAAAGCAATGGTAGCTGAAAGTATAATCTTTACCTATTCTGCAGGAACTCAGAAATGCTTCCTTTAATGAGGTCAGTTTGTTCAGCCCCCAGTTCAAGCAGGCTATTAAGGGTAAGCCTTCTTCAACCTTTTCCAGAACACTTTGCTATTGCCTCTGGGTGGCAGGGAAGCAATCTATGGCAACAGACACCCTGTGTCTCCAGCAAGCAAAGGCGGTGCTTTGCAAGTGTGGCAGGACACATCCTTCCACTCTCCTTTGTTCTCTGAGTATAAGCAGATGTTAGACATTCTTCTCATTATCTCGGGATACTGTATAATATTATTATGGTGTCAGGCTATTAGAGGCAGCGAACGCTATATAACAACAGCCTTAATTGAGGCTTAGAGCTGAATTGTAAGTATGTAACCTTACTTCGGGGTGTTGCAAATGCTTTCTGGAAACAGTTAAAAAAGATGTTTTCAATTGTTCAATAGGCGGCTTGCCCTGCCAAGATCAAGTAAAATCTTCTTAAGATATGGGCACAATAAACATATTTCTTAAGATTTCATTTTTTTTTTTTTTCAGCCAGAAGCACAGCAGATCTGTGAGCCAGAAAGCTTCACGCATGCCACTTGCTGGACTGTTCCAGGGAAAATCTAATGAAATGCTGCAGAAGTTGCACTCAGATCTACCGTGATCTCACAGCCACAGAATTCCACTCTTTCTTTGAAGTTCCTTTACTATGATAATAATTATCTGTCCGTGAGTCTGCACTTGGCACTGGCCTACTCAGAGAGATGGGGACTTAGTGCCTTACCCAAGTCCGTCCATCTTCAGCAAGGAAAGTTCTGGCGTCCGATGGTACCCAGACATGGCAGTTGAGGCACTTGTTAGCACAGAGCGTCCGTGCACAAGCTCCACGGTGGATCACAGCACTCCCACGTTGACAGACGATAGAAACACCTGGGTCATTTGACATGGTTCCAGGCATAACGTAGTAAATGACAGTCTGGGTCTCCTTTACTGGAGAGAGTAAAGGAAAACAGAAATGGAACACTTTGAAAAGTACATGCAGAACAGAGAACCCAGAGTTCAGAGGCAAATTATTCAGACTGTGGATTATGCAGGTCACTTTTTCCAAAGTCTGCTCCCAAAAGAATTGACTCTCTATGGGTTATTGTTTTTTAACGACTTGTTAGGTTAGCATGTGCACTAGGAAGAAGGAGGCTTAGTATTCTATTGCTGGGTGGTCACAACAATCAAATGTTAGATAGAAAAATCCACAAGAGAGATTATAAAATCTTAGTAATATAGGTACAAGAATCCAGAATTTAGAATCATTCTTTCATTGCTCTCTCTCCATGGGAATTAATGACAAGAAAGAATGGAATCTGGGTTTAAACAGTTTATTTTTTTATGATTCCATCTACTTTGGGAAGAGGTGGGGAGGAGATACAAACTAAATATTAATTAATAGGATCTAAAACCAATAATATTTTCCATTGAAATACTATTCACCTAAATCAAACTGTACTTCTTTGAAAAATAAGTCTCTAATTCAAATATTATAAGTTCAATCTGTTTTATCCCAAATTGACTTATCCTAAAACTGCAAATCCAACAATAGCTGGTTTAATGAAGTGTTTATTTAATAGATGAAATTTAGTCTTTATGGTTTTATTTGTCTTCATTTCTCATGACCAAACTTATGTGGATGAACAAGATTTTAATACCAATTGCCTATGGAAAGTAAAGGGGATTCCCAGCAGTTAGCACAGAATTTAGTACGTAATGTTTTCTCTGTTGCCTCCTCCCCTGGCCTGCTAATATTATTTACATTTCTAAATCTATTACTAAAAAATTCTATTTGAGAAAATAATTCTAGTTTAGGCACAAGACTGATATTAGGACCAAAAGTCCAAAAGAAGACCAAAATGACTAGGATGCAATAGCAATGCTAGTGATTATAAATATGTCCAAACCTAGGTTCATGATTTGCTACTGACTGTGAATACTATGTAAGTCTTTTCAATTCTCTAAGTCTTGGGATCCACACATACTAAATAAGGGTAATGGTGTACTTCACAGTTTTTCTTTTTTCTTTTTTTTAAAGGGATCATGAGTGGCATCACTTGCCACTGATCTGGCCATCATGTAATTTGTTTAAAGTATTTATATTGCTGCCTAGTTTCTAGGCCCTACTACAAGTTAAGAAACTGAAATTTGAACTCCAGGCCGTCTGATTCGGAATCCAGGAACCTAAACCACTAAACTGAGCAGCTTCAAGATACACTCAAATGGGAATTCCTAAATGGAAATTATCACTCCAGTTAAGGTTGTATCATCTAGCTATTTCTATATAACAAAACATCCCAAAGACTATGGCTTAAAACAAAAATCATCTAACATTTCTCACTAGTCCATAAGTCAGCTGAGTGCTTCCACCCAGCTGATGTCACAAGGCTCACTTTTGACGGCTGTCAGGTCAGCTAGGTGTTGACTGGTACTGGATGTGCCCCGATGCTCTGAATCTTTTCCAGGTGTCTTTCACAGTCTTTACTAGGCTAACCATGTTCTCATGGTCACAGCAAAGGGGCGATAGCCAGGAGGACCAGTTTTGGACATATCTGTTCACGTTTCACCAGCCAGAGTAAGACACGTGACAGGCCCAGAGTCAAGAATTGAATCTAAATGCCCCTCCCACGGCAGGAAAAATGAACAGTTGGCACTATCCTTGCAATTAATCTACCGCAGAAATACTCTGAATTATAGAGGTGGTGGAATAAAACCTAAAAAATGAATTCTTTCAACAATCATGTTCTAAAAACCTACATAAACCTGTGACTATTTAATAGGTCTATGATTGCTTTATGAACACTAAAACACAAGATAAATTTACGCTATTAACATTTCTTTAAAGTGCTCACACTTTTAAGTGATAGCACATATATTTTACACTTAATTCCCAACAACACACCACACAGAAGAAGGAGCAGCAAGAATTTCAAGAACCAACAGCTCTTTGGTTACTTTTGTAATATGGGTTATGCTAATGAATCTGGCAAATGCTGGGAGGCTGTGTACTCTGTTACATAAGAGCAAACAAGTTGTAATGAGAATCAACCCTCCTGACCATAATGATGGTGGTTTTACAAAATTCAATTTGTAAAATATTCCATGGGATTAAGAAGTTAGAACTGGTACTTCTGGGTGAAAAACCAAGATATCTTTAATTTAGGTTACTGTGTAAAATGGTTTTACTGGTAACCTACGTATAGCTCTAAAATAAAGAATCAAACTTCGTCATTAGATGGCATTTGGAGGTTGTAACCATTATAATTCTTCTCAAATATAGCAATATTATGTATATTATGCATTACTCTGAGCAAGAGGAAGATTCTTTAATGAGGAATATTTGAATGTGGGGTGTAGACACCACTAGCAAGCTGAATGACCTTGGAGAGATTACTTATTCTCTCTGCACCTCAGTTTTCTCATTTGTAAAATGGGGCTAAAAATAGCACTTATTTCATAGGGCTGATTTGAGGAACAAATGATTTAACACATGTTGTAACTTTCTCAGCAACTGAAACACAGTGTGCCCTCAATAACAACAGTTCTTATTGTTATCAATAGCAGACCAAGTGTTTGTGGTAGAATTTCACTCTATCTGTTGGTTCTCTAACACTTTTCCTTAAATTACATGCACAACATCAACTAGTCAAATCAAATTTTCATTTTACAGAATCTAAAGTTTCCAATTTAGAAAATGTTCTGATGGGAGTCTTTCATTTATCAGACAGTGACATCTTCTGTGGAGACACATTACCACACTCCCACTCAAAGGGACACTGAATAACCAACTGAGGGAGAGGAAGCAAGAGAACTTTTCAGGGTTGTATAAAAAGCCCAGGGCTACGACGGGCTGAGGAAGAATGGGTGTAGTAGGGGAACAGGAGAACCGTGAACAGTCATGGAATGACCAGGATTTAGTGGAGACTACAGACTACAGAAAGTACCACCACTGGTCTTCCTGCCCAGCACCCCATTCAACACTTTCTGCCTGAATTTTCCAACTCTGTTTATTGGATAGTTTTGTACAGATGAATAAACCTCTAGATATCTATGAAAAATGTTTGCTTTTTAATGAACTTTGCTAAAATCTACATTGTAGAGTATATTGAAGGAAGCCGACATGCTTTTCAAAGGGTACAATGCATGTGAGGCATGAAAAGGGATATTATAGAAACTCGTTAGCATAGATCAGGCAAGACAAAGAGTAAATATATTCTTAGAATTAGTCTAGCACCTATTCACTTTAAATAGAATAGTAAATGTGGTTAGCAAGCAATCAAGAAAAAGCACTACTGAAATTAAACTTGTCTCTAAATATTTGTTATTATTGAAAAACACTCCAAAGTTTACCTAGACCCCATCAAGATGTATATATGTTGGAAGTTTCCATTACCTCCATGAGGGACCAACAGGGGTATTGCCTGAGCACCCAACTTTAGGCAAGGATTACTCAGTGCAGGGAGCCTCTCATCAATACCTCTTGTTCAGGATGAGTTCAATTTGGTAAAATTTTGATACACAACACATTTTTGATGGAATTTTTATATAGCAACATCGGTTAAGATATAGCAAAATAGATTTTTCCCAGCCATGACTCTGCTGTCTACTTTTATTAAGCATAATTTATAATTAGTCCTTTATATGCATATGCACTAAACTGATGTCACTGGAAAGATCCTTTAAGAGTCTGTTCTGACAAGTAATCTCAATGATGAATCCTAGGATCCATTTTTATACATTCATTTGCATCAGGTTGTGAGTGTTATTATTTGGTGGTGTCGTCATTTTTTTATTGGTATATTTTTATAAGAAAGCAAAAATAAACTTAAGTCCAGTCATATCTAAATCCCCTTTCAGTGGGATCTGATTGAAGAGATGTCACATTTATAAAAGGCTTCTGATGTGACACACAGGTGTGGCTCTGAAAAAGGGGGGACCCAGAAAACAGTAAGGAGGGAGGGAAAACAGGGAAGTGGGACAAGAGGAGAAAATAATACAACAAAATAATAGTAAGTGCTCTTTAGAATAGCTTGAAATTAAGTCACACACGCTGGGGGAAAATAAGCTCTAGGCTTCCATATAGGAACCATTTCAGTCATTCATATTTATTCAAGAAGTTTTTACTGAGAAGCTAATATTCACTAAGTATTGTGCTAAGCTTTGTAACAAGAGCAGATCCTTATCTACCAAGGACCATAGAACAGCAGGGAATATAAACATGGAAAGCACTGTCCATCTACAATATGCAAGGTAATTCTAGTTGCTATAACAAACAAATATGTCCCAAATCTCAAGGATTAATAAAATCGATGTTTATTTCTTGCTTATGTAACAATAGGATGCAGATTTTTTTTGGTCAGAATCACACTATCTTCCCCGGGACCTAGGCTCGTTCCATCTTGTAGCTTCAGCATCTTCAACATTTGGATTCCATAGTAAGAACACAATTGCCAATATCAGAAATGAAAGAATAGCTATCACCACCAATCATACAAACATCAAAAGGGTAGTAAATAAACATTTTGAAATACTTTATGCCAACAAATTCCACAACTTAAATGAAATGAACAAATTCTTGAAAAATACACCTTGCCAATACTACTCCAAAAAGAAGTAAAATAGTTCAATAGCCCTATAGCTATTAAACAAACTGAATTTTATTATTTAAAACTTTCCCGCAAACTAAACTCCAGACCCAGATGGTTTCACTGGTGAATTCCATCAAATATTTATGGAAGAAATAATTCCAGTCTCATAAAAACTCTTTTAGAAAACAAAAGAAGAGGAAGCACTTCCAAGCTCCTTGTATGGATCCAGTATAAACCAGTGTAGTGAAATACTAAAGCTAGGTAAGAAGATTATAACAAAATAAAATTAGAAAATTTCACTGGGCTTCGTCTCCATTCCAGTCAACCAGAAGGGGAAGTAAGCATAGATGATTTCATGTGAGATGTTTTCTTGTGAGTAGGTCTGTATATGGAGTACACTGCATCCATTCACATTCCTTAGCTAGAACTCAATAATATGGTTGTTCCTGATGGTAAAGGGGACTGGGAAACTTAGCCTCACCTGTGCGTGTGCTCTCAAAAAGAAATGAAATGAATAGAGAAGCTAACAATACATTGTGATCAATAAAAACAACAGTCCTAAACCGCACAAGGACAAGACTGTGCGTAGCAGAATGAATGAACGAATGAGTGAATGAATGAATGGCACTAGCTAATAATATAAATAAGCCCCCTTAAAATTACCTCTACTTAGTCCCAGATGAGGTAGCTGTAGCAACAGGAATAATGATCTGCAAATCACTACTGGGCCTTGTTTCAGTGTTAACTTGTGGCTAAAACCCTGAGTGTGCGTTGCTTTCTGTGGGATTTGGCAGCAAGCCTGGCCTAGAATTAAATGTCGCAGTTCCAGTTCTGCATTAAGCTAGTGGTATTCTTCTGCAGTCACTTAGCCTACCACCACCACCACCCCCCTCAATTCACTTCCCTTTTAGTTTCTTTGAGAGGGTGGGGTACATGGGAATAGGAGGGAGTGGGAGACATTCAGAAATATATCCTAGTTGAATTTTGTGGCACTGTGTGGTCTCTTTGTATACATGAAAGTTGGTAGAAATTGTTTTAAAAGATAGGAAACTTGTCTAATTTAAATGTATGCCACATGCCTCCCCTGCTTATTAGCTCTCTTCTATTTTCTGTAGCTCTGTTTTCTCTTATTTCCATTCTTTATCCGACTATTTTTCTTTTCTCATTTTCTGACCTACCACAAAATATTGTTTCCCTCCAGAGTTGAAGGGAAGGTAGGTTTTCTGGAAGCTTCTGAGAATGGTTAAATCTGGATTGTCATTCTCTGAAAATCAAGAGAGCTTCTTCTTCCGAACACCAGCAGTGCCATTTGGAGAAGAACCTTGGAAACTCAAAAAAACCTAGCTGTTGAGCAAAAAGGGGGCATGCCCTCTCTTCTCTTTTGTAATGTCTTCAGTCAGGTGATTGCATCTGCTAGCATACTGAGTAAGGATTTCCACCAGTCTTTCCTACCCACCACCACCCTCCACATCTCTGTAGGCCACAGCTGGCCTGGAACCCCACCACCACCCGGACTATACAGCAGCATCAGGGGAGGTCTTCACTGAGTACCCTGAGGAGCCCAGCACAGCAGCAGAAAACCACCCTTTCAGCTCCACCCTGCATTTCATTGGCAGAGTCCAGTTCCCTTGAAATACCTTCTATTCAAACCAATCATTTAGCACTGATTTTGTAACTTGTTTCTAATATATATTAGATCCCTAGTTCCAGCTAAATTTTAACTTTTTGGGGAGCATTCATGTTCAACGCTGCTTTGACACTTTGACATCCCCACATCCAGTTCTGTCAAGAATTGGCTCTCAATAGATACATCCTGATTCAGTTTAGTTCAAACAAGGATGAAATCACCAGTTAACATGCAAACATTCCTAAGGAAGGTACTATTATAACTCTTGAATCATCGAGTACCTGCATTGCAATGGTGTTTTTCACTATGGTGTTCAGATTGGGACAGAGAATGAGAAGACCCAAATGAATGTTCAGTACTGAGAAAGAGAGGGTGAGGAAAAGGGAAAGGGGAAAGGTGAAGGTGACTGGAGTTACTCTTAAAAGGACGGTCAGGCTATCAGACTTCAGAGAACAAATGGTTCTGCAGTGAGAGGGTGTTTAAGAAAAACTGGACAAAGGAGGGTTTGTTGAAGGGTGTAATTTGACTAGGTGGAAAAGACAGAACGTGACTAGATAGGGAAACAGAAAAGGGAAAGGCAAGCATGAGAGAATTTGATAAGTCAGGTCCTTGAAAAGATGGTGATGGCGCAGGCCCAAAATGTTGGGGGGTGGTGAGAAGTATGGTGGGGTAGGTATTGTGAACTTCATTTCTGGGAACTTTAGAAGTCAGACATCGAAGTGAGAAAACATCACACATTCTTTAGCCAGGGAAAGTCCTAGGAAAATGTTGCTTCATTGTTTCCTCCGTCTTCATGGATGAAATTCCCTCCATGGGAAGTCACTATTTCATCTCTGAACTCTGTTCACTCTGCCCAGATATAGTCTCCAAGCACAGCAGGATCAATCTTATCTTTGTAAGCTCAACCTGAGCCAAAGATGACCTTGATCTCTCTTCTTGTGGTCTTAGGTTAACCAGTTCCCTACTGTCCAATCATACTGTTAGAATCCTCTATAGCTTAACATATTTATTCATGATTTGTACAGTGAATTTTTTTCTTACTTTATAATACCAGGGCAACAGGGAAGCCCAGCTTAGAATCATACAGACTCAGTGCTGAAGACAGCATACTGGTATAGTTACTGCTATACTAAAGGATGCCTGACAACCTTATATACCAGTGTTTTGTGACCATCCCTATCCAGGTAAGCTCATCGTTGACCCAAGTAACTAAAGGAGATCAGAGCTCTTGGCATTATCTTCACAGAATTTTTAATAATGACAGGGAAAAACAGGCAGCAAAGAAACAGGTGCTTGAGTTTCTTTAAGTTCTAATCTCCCTAGTTTTCCCCTCTTTCCTTACCTCCTCCCCCATATTCTCCTTCCATTCTCTCCTACCCTCCCCCCACCATGATGATACTGCCCTTTTATCCTCTCCTAAGCCCAGGTGAGCCTTCTCACACATAAGTACACCCACTGGGCTAGGCATGCTGGTCATAGAGGTTAACAGTAGAAGGATGAAAACCCTGAAAACTCCTTTACCCCACACGTCGCCCAGACATGTAGATAAAAAAGACATACACAAAAAGGAAAAGTAATGACAAAGCAGTAGTGGTATTCAGGACTTTAGGAAGTGGTTTATAAGAAGTTTTATAGCTTCTTTCCAGGTCTTTTGGAGCATTTGTACTAGGAACCTAACCACCTGGATATGATGAAGCCCAATCAAAACAGCCACATGGAGAGAAGTCAAAAGCCTCGTGCGCAGTTCCCAATGAGCATCAACTTGCTCAAGGACGGAGACATATTGACAGCTACTAGTTGAAGGTTACTATACCTAATAGTGGGTAGTTCATCAAG
Organism: Uropsilus gracilis; assembly: GCA_004024945.1. Taxonomy (NCBI): domain Eukaryota; kingdom Metazoa; phylum Chordata; class Mammalia; order Eulipotyphla; family Talpidae; genus Uropsilus; species Uropsilus gracilis. The sequence continues at coordinate 14,110 of PVHY01020420.1, read as the reverse complement.
TGTAGTCTTAAGTGCTGAGAGTACCAGCTCCTTCTGAACTATGGGTCTGATCTGATCAAAAGAGCAAAAGACAAAAAATATCCCAAAACAAGACAAATCCTAATGAAAAGAATATGGTTGTCTTGAGACATTTGCCAAAACAGCCACTTCCTTAAGCCCGTTTGGGACTCAAAGGAGTATTGGTTTATTTGAAAGGGTAAAAGGTGTCAGTAAGTGGGCTGAGCTAACAGTTGAAACAGGTAATGCCTCTGCTGTATAACATTAAAGACAGAAAACTAGGGTTTCTCTTCTAATGATTCTTTCTTCCCTAAGAAGGTGTCTGGGATGAGCTGCCAAATGTGCTTAACTTCTCCATCCATTGAACTGTCATCTCTGGCAAATGTAATTTTCATTGTAGAATCAAGAAATTCGCTTGAGCAGTAGCAGCAGCTTGAAGTTCAGAAACATCTGTAATGCTAGGTAAGGCTGATCCGTAGACACAACGTGGGCAGTGGTGATTTCCTCCACTAAGCTTCCGCAGTGAGAGACTAAGAAGGTAGCAGTTCAGTTCAGCCTAAAAGAACTATTGGATTTTCAGAAATGATTTCAAACAAGTTCTCTAATTGTTTGTGTGTTTTATTAAGTTTGCATCTGCAATCACATGCAATGTTTAAATGTTATTTCGGTAAACTCTACAAACTATAATTTTCCAGTTTAAAAAAAAAAGGTGCTGTCAAATAAGAAGAGATATGAAATAAGATCGTTCCCCTTGTTTGTGAGACAGATGTTATTTTTGGCTCTTCTGTGTAATGCATTCCATATTATAGTCTCTTTTTAACCGAACACTGGAAATAACACGTGTTTGCACACAGTGCACCAAGACTATTATCAGGAAAACTTCTTTTTATTAACACTGACAACTTTTCACTTTCCTGGTAAAGAAGCCTCAAATAGTCTGCTGCAAATAAGGACCATTATGCCAAGGCAGGATTTTTTCTCATCCCGCTGACATGTTCCTACAATAGAAATAAAGCCATATATTTCCTTCAGAACCTGCTCTTGGGGGTGGCAAATGATTTTTCTTCCCTCTTATTTTCTCTGGGAAGCTCCTCTCCTCTTATGCTAATGGTATTCATAAGATTTGAGTTTTCTTTATAATCTTATTTGGAAGAAAATAGAAAAAGAAAACAAAAGGAGTGGCATAAATCTACAGAGAAATAAAAGACCCCATCATACCAACTGGTTATTCTACTTGTGTTTATCTCGCAAAAGTTTGATGCTGAATAAATATTAGCTGAAACTAATTAACACCAGGAGAGAAATCTCCATATTGAACTGGGATGACAAGAATGCAACCAGAAATGAAGAAAATGTACTGGTTGGAAGCAGACGGCAGCTTTGCCAACTAGCGTGTGCAGAGGGAGAAACAAATGGTTATTATTAGACTGATTTAATTTTCAGTTGGAGGTTCTTCTTCATGATGGAGAAGCTGATGTTCATTTAAATAATTTGACCTCAGCCAACTGCTAACGCTTTCTGGGTTTGCCAAGGTATTTCTTTTCTTTTGCTGAGTTTTTAAAGATGTCTTGCCCTTCTACAGCCTGAGGGCACCACCAGTTAAGATAAGGAACAATTACAACTTGAAGAGACAAGAAGACTTTGCTGCTCTCTACCTAACACCTGATGTTCATTGTTGCTAACACAGATGTGAGGAGGAATTTACACTGGCAGCACATGGGATTTAGAGGACCCAAGGTCTTCCCTGTTTCAAAGAGGAATGTGTGAGACTGGGGAGATTTCTGAGATACAAATGGGTTTGCTCTTTCCCATGGAGTGAAAGTGAGCGGTGGTGAGGACCTACTGGGAGCAGAGTCGATAGTAAGGGGAACAGTTCTCTTTCCAATCCCCGGTGCCTCAGGGTCCAGTACAAGGTCTCTGCAGAGTGGGGTAGAGTAGAGGGTGCTGACCTCCTGACCATTGCCTCCAACACAGCCCTGCTGGGTTGCTGGAGAGACTCTTCCACTATCAACAAACCAACCTGCCCTCCTCTTGGATGGAATCCTTTTAGACTCCCTCAGTTCACTTGAAGGACATCTTTAGATTCATCACTTTACAAATATGCCAAAGATTTCTTTCCTCGAGAAAAAATTTTCTTTGTTTTGCTTTGTCCTTTCTGTGTAGCTCCTGCCATCTTATGTTAACATTTGTCTGTCTATCAATGGTCTTTTCTCTCAACTCTGGAACATGCTTGGTCATGAAGCCAAAGAAAAGAAAACTTCACATGGCATGAATAGAGCTAAGTAGTGGTCAAAGTAGACAGGCATATTGGCCTGTGATTCCAAGTAAAGGAAATGGAATTTACAAAATTCAAAGAGGTATATGCCATCAGTTCAAGTTGGGGGGACTTCAAGAATACCAAACGAGGATGTCTTGGGTCTAATCTCAGCTTTGTTATTGAATGATTTCATGACCTTGAACAAGTCACTGAAATTGTATGGATCTGTTTTTTTGACCTATGAAATGGGCAAGCTAGACTAAATTAAATCCTCACTTAAAGCTTTTTAAAGGTTCTTAGAAGCTGCAACTTCAAGGAAAATGATGTAAAATAAAACTAATTTTAATCAAGAGTTTTAAACAAGTGTTAAGTTCTTATGGTATATTCACCAAACTTTTAAATAAAAACTAAAATATCCAATGAAAATTTATATTTTTCATTCATTTTCCAACCCCCTCAATCCATATTAGTGGGGAGGATAGTAAGAGACTATCCAGGGAGCTCAGTATGCAAGGTAGGACCCAGCCCTGGATGGGGTGCACTCATATCCCCCCCTTACTCACTCAGATGGGGACAACTGAGTCACACCAAGGGACTGAAAGTACACCTCTCTGGGTCATGGAAAGAAAACTGAGGACCTGGAAAAAAACCCACACAGATGGGGAAAGAAAGTACAAACCCTCCAGGCTGGGAGTTGTCTCCATCAACACTACAACAAAATGATGTTGAGCAAAATGACATCACTGGAGGACCTACTATATGCTGATTCCTACTCTTTTCTTTCACCTTCTATAGCAGCAAACGCTTTGTCATTCTTTTTTATTTATTTATTTACTCATTCATTTATTTATTTTTGAGACTAGGTCTCACTATTTTTGCCTGTGGAACTTCAGACTCACATTGCCCGGGGTACCACAGACTCAGGCAATCTCCAGCCTCAGCTTCCCAGGTAGCTGGGATTACAAGTGCATGCCACCATGACCAGTTATAGATTTTTGGAACTAGGTCTTGCTACATGCCCCTGGCAAGACTTGAACTGCGATCCCTGGTCCCAGCTGCCGCTTCCTAGGCTGCTGCTTACAGGCATGCACCACCATGCCCAGCCTCCCTGTGTCATTCTAAGAGACAAGGTGCCCAGGGAAGGAACCTGATGCCCTGAGCAGTGACCCCAGCCTGACTCTCTGCCTCTGAACTCAATACCCAGAAGGTCAGCAAGTGCCTTTGGTTAGCCACCACATCTACGCTTCTGTCACATACAACTGACTATAAACCCAAATCATCTGCACCATGTGTCTGTGGCTCTCCCGGGGAGAATACCCCTCCACAGGACATCACCAGAATAGGGGTACACATGTCCCAAGACAGATGAATGGATGAAAAAGATGTGGTGTATATACACAATGGAATATTACTCATCAATTAAAAATGACAAATTTGATGAATTTATGATCACATGGATGTACCTAGAAGAAATCATATTAGCAGAAGCAAGTCAGAAAAAAAAAAGAAAGAAAGAAACCAAATGGTCTCACTAATATATGGAATGTAGTAAAAACAAGCAAAAGGTCAGGAGGAAAAGACAAAACAAGCTAACAACCAAATTAAAGTACACAACCGGGGAGGGGGGAGGGAGAAGGGAGGGAGCAGTCAGGGAGGGAAGGTGGTGGGTCATCCTGGGGGAATACAAATATGTACTTACAAAAAGAATAGGGGTATAGACATGATGGCATTCTTATCATTTTAATTACAAACACTACAAAAAGTAAAGTTAAACAAAAAACATTTGGCTGTAAGGTTATTCAAAAGATGAATGTGACAAATGGCTCTATTGGGAGCATGACAAAGGGAGTTGAGTAGAATGAATCTGATGGTTCTTAGACTCCACTAAAATTCAGAAATTCTAAATTCAAGTAGTTTTATCTAATCATCAGCCTCTAGGTACATAGGGACATAAGGGTATGGGATGAGGGAATTAGATGAGGAAGAGGGAGTGGTAAGAATTTAAGTTCCTATCCCAGTTCAGTGCGCTCCAAAAATCAAAAGTATTAGATATTTCAATGGTTCTAAAAGGACTGAGAATATGGCAACAAATACCACAGAGACATTCACAAATTTTCTTAAGATCATTTTATAGAGCATGAAGTGGAGTAAGAAGCAAAAGACACAGCATCATAAGAAACACACGAGTGCCCACCTTACCTGAACACCACATGGGCAATGCTTTATCACTTCTGAAGCAAATGCACATTCCTTCCACAGGCTTTGGGTGCAAAAGAATTCCTTGCCTAAGAAAGAAACTCATGGGTTTTTAAGTAGCAGATTTTTGAGAGTCTATTCAGTAGAATCCCATTTTCTGGGGTTTACACACATCTCTACTGTGTTCAATTCAACAGTCTACATTTAAATGTCCTAGAATGCCATATGTACATTTCAATAAAATAAACTGCTATGTGCCCCTTGTCACAATATATTAAGTATTCAAGTTCTTCAAGTAGAGATGTAATGTGATGATCAAGAGTTTTACTGACCATGCCTGTGACTAGTGCAGGCAGAAAAAATAATAATGGAACCCCAGGAGAAGGCCTGAATTATGAGACAGAAGGCACCATTCTTCACAGAGAATCAGCTTTTGGAATTAGAGTGACTAGACAAATACTCTTAACATTTTTTAATTCCTGTAAAGTTAATTTCTACTTTCATCTATTCCTTCACTCCACATTCTTTGAGTTTATTTTTCTTATATGTAACTAGCTCCTTGATTTCATTTTTTGTCATCCTTAATTTTCTTTATTAAGTACAATTATAGAATATTTCCCCCAGTACTGTCCATATTATTGGTTTTAACATACTGCTTTTTGCTATAAGTATTTCTAACCAGACTTTTACTTCTTCTTTAACCCAGGGGTTACAAAAACGTGAACTTTTTATATGAGACCATACTTTTAATTTTATAGACAAGAGTCAATTTTTGGTTTGGGTTTTTTTTTTTAAATAAGCTTTTTTACCTCAATTTCTAATTTAATGCATTAAGATCAGTGAATATGATCTATGTGATTTTTTTAAAATCATAACATTTTCTAATATATGTCAATTTTCTTCTGAATATTTTGTTATTGGGAAAAAAATAAATGTTATTCATTGTCTTTATGTGCGCAAAATTTCATTGTTATTAAAATCTTTTATAGTCTTACTTATTTTTCATATATTGAATCAATTGATTACCAAAAATTTCATGTTAAAAGCCATTGTGATTGTAGATTTGTTCATTTGTCCTGGCATTTTTCTATTTCCTTTTGCTTTATATATTTAGAAGCTATGTTGTCAAGGTCATAAAGGTTTGCTTGATGCATAAGTCCTTTCAATACTCTGCAACATTCCTCTTTGGACTTTTTAAAAATTTCTACCTTGAATTTTCTTTTGTCTGATATTAGTATTGTCAAATCTGCTCTATTTTGGTTAGCTTTTTCCTTTGATATTTTTTTCTATTCCTTTCATTTCAAAAAATGTGTCTTCAGCCTGCTATAGGAAAGAACAAGATGTGCTGTTCTGGGCAGTTTAACCTCTAGCCTGTCTCCTTTGAATTAGATGAGTTAAAGAATGTACTATCTCATGGGATAAGTCTTCAGTTACCTCCTGAAAGGGAGACTCATTTTTTTCCTATTGGTGTCACAGGCACCGAAGGTCCCAGCTAGTCTTCTTACTGACTGCTCCTGCCTAAGGGGACAGACTTACCTGGTAGTTGAAGAGGCAGAAAAGAGGGAAAATGCAGATGATCAACAGTCCTGCTTGCTTTTACTACAAAACCCTAGTTGATCACCCTGTCAGTTGTCCCAGGAGACTTGGTGCCAGACCTTGAAAACTCCAACCTCTTGGCTAAGAATATCCTTGGAACCACACCTCCCTTTGCAGGAGTTCTCACTTCCATGGATTTTGTTTTTTTTTTCTTTTTTTTTTTTTAATTTTATTTTTGGTTTTTATTTATCTATTTTTTACTGATTCTAATTTATTTATTCATTTATTTATTGTCTTTTTTAATATTAAATAATTTTTCTTCAACAATTTGATTCTATCTTTCTTAAAAATCATCAAATACTTTTTGGTCAACTTAACACTCTTTTTATGCCATTTCTAAAGGAATTTGGGGTAAGAAGAAGAGATTTCAAGGATTTCCATAATGTTCTGTCTTTTCAATTACTTTTTTTGGATAGATTATGAAAAAATGAGATTCTGAGGCAAGGAATATGGACTTTTTAGGGACTTGGATACATATTATCAAACTGCTTTCTAGAAGAATTATAATAATTTACATTACCTTCAGCAATTTCCTCATTCCAAATATGGCTCATCATTTAGAACAAAAAGGAAAGTTAGATGTAAATAGTCTGATTGTCAAAAAAAATTTTTGAATACCTTTATAAAGGTTTCATTAAGAGATGAAAAGCTGTACATATCTAATATTGTTTGAAAATTGAACTTACCTATAAACCTGTGGAGCCATCACCATAATCAAGATGGTAAACATCTCCAATAATTTCAAAATTTCCTGATGTACCTCTGCAGTTGCTCCTTTCCCTTCCTGATTGCCTCATTCTTCTATCTGTGGGTAACCACTAATCAGGTTTCTGTCTCTGTTGATTAATTTGCCTTTTTTAGAATTTTAAATGGATTTGGAAAGTATACATACTTTTTTCCTCTGGTCTTCCACTCAGTAAAATCATTCTACAGTTTTATATGTGTCCATAGTTTACTCATGTTTATTACTGAGTAGTATTCCATTGTAGTAGTAGTCTAAGGTTATACCACTGAAGCCAGTGACCCCAATATGGGCAGTGTTATTTGTTGGAAAATTTAGGCATTGCCACCACTGAGACCAAAAAACACAGCCATTAAGAATAGCCTAAAGCCAGATAAGGCTGCTTCTTCTTTTAGCTTGCTGTAAAGTACCTAAGTGGACTTGGTGAATACCTAAGCAAACTGTAAATATGCTAATCAAGGGTCCTGGGGGATGGCTCCAAGACCTAGGTGGGGAAGAGGAGATGGACCACCAGGGGAGAGTGTGATTGTGAATTGCTGATTTTCTTGAGGGGCAGGGGAACAAGATAAAGGGGATAAAATGGAAAAGGAGGGGAGACTGGACTTTTGGGAAGGAGAACAGAGCAAGAGCCTGGAGATTGGCATCAGGTACTGAGGTTTTTGGCTTCTGGAGTAGTAGGACCCAGGAACTGAGTCCTTTGGGGTGGTTCAGGTCACCTGAGGGTCAAAGCTATGTGAAGGTGGAGGAGAACTGACCCTGGTGAAGTGCTGACCCAATGTGCAACCTACCTCAGAGAGACCCACCTCCTTTTGGGGGGATTCACCTGATGCTAACTGGAGTGACAGAGGATCAAGAGACAAGGACATAACCTGGCGTTTTCAACCAGAAGTACACTAAGACTGAGGTAAACCCCACGCAGCTCCTTGAGGAGCGGAAGTGGGTTTCTATTCCACTTGGAACATTTGTGAGGGTGTGGACTATTAGACTCTTTTAGTTTGTTTCTTCCATATTTGTAAGTAAATCTCTGTGCCTACCCTTATTACTAAGGTTTGATCTCTGAGCAGCTGCTGCACTCAGGTGGAAGAATCCTCAGCAAAAGAAATTTAAAAGGGGGTAGTTCCCTATTCTTGATATCACCACTAATTAGTTACTCTTCTATTTTCTGACTTATTTGTAATGATTTCTTTTTTTTAATTTTATTTTTCTGTATCAACTTCTTTGTTGGCATTTTAGTTTTAATACATTTTGTTTAATTTTAGTAATTGCTTTAAGATACAGTATATATCTTTAACTTATCACAGTCTACCTTTCAGTGATAGTGTACCACTTTGTGTATCAGAATCTTGATAATAGCATACTTCTGTTTCCCCCTCTTAGTCAGGTGCTGTAAAAGCGATAAGTGGGATTCTTTCACTCATGTTTGAGTGCTTTCCAGACTGGTGTTCTGCAGTAGGTCCCAGGGTGAGTCTACGTGTAGCCCCTTTAAGGGCAGATTCTCCAATGACTGTTGTTTTATATTCATCTGGGTGTTTGTCCCACCCTCACTCCCAGTGCTCCAGGGACTTACACTCTGAGCTAGATAGAAGCATCAGGGTGTTCAATGCAGGCACAACTCTTCTCTCCACTCCCCAAGAAATAGTTTCACATTTTCAGGACAGCTTTTAACCACAAATCACCATATTTGGGTTGGGTTCCTTCCTGACAAGAAAGTTATCTCTCTCTCTCCAACCTGTATCAGTGCTGCCCTTTTATCCTTTGTTCTGGAAGTTCAATTTTCTGACTTTCAGGTTTTCTTCCACATAAACTCATAAAAGATTTGTTGTATTTGTCAAAAGTGGTAAGTTCAGGGTCTTTCATCCACCATCTTGAACCAGAACCCATTTTTCTTACAATTTTTTCCATGAGTATTTAATTTTTTATTCTTTCCATTATTGTCCTCAAATTCACTAAACTTGTCTTCTGAAATGTCTAATCTATTATAAATTCCATCAATATATTTGTCAGACATTATAGCTTTCCCATCTAGAGGAGTTGGTAGGTCTTTAAATATATATCTTCTTCCATAGGTCTACTTTTAAACATGTGGAATACGGTTACAGTAATTGTTTTAATGTCCTTGTCTGTTAATTCCAACATCTGTGTCAAGTATATGTTGGTTTTTATTTTTCTCTTCATTACAAATTATATTTTTCTAGTTTTTTTGCATGCTTGGTAATTTTTTATTGGATTCCAGTCATTGTGAATTTCACTTTATTTGGTGTTGGGCATTTTTGTATTCCTATAAATAAGTTTGAGCTTTATTCTGGGGTACAATTAAATTACAAGGAAAGTTTGTTCCTTTTTGTTCTTCCTTTCAAGACTTGTTAGACAGGGCCAAAGCAGTATTTTGTCTCAGGCTAATTATTTCCCACCACTATGGCAATGTTATTCTGAGTGCTTTATTCAATGTTTCAGTCTGGCTGGTGGGAACAGGCATTATTCCTCATCTTGCGTGGGTACCAGATAGTCTTTCAAATCCTTTAGATGGTTATTTTGAATGATTTCTGAGGTCCATTGTCTTGAAAATTATTGCTTTATTTTATCTTTGTTTCAGATGGAAATGTAAATACAATTCCTTTAAATCCTTCTTGACAAGAACAAAATAAATTCTTTTTTTTAATCACCATTTAACACAGATAAAGTGTAAAGCTCCTGACTTGAAAGTAAAGTAAAGGAATCATAGCCTGAGAAAATTTGCCCATGTAGCTTCCTTTCTGATGCTCTCAGAAGCTTCTAAAGACTCTTATAATTTTTAGAGATTCACAGGACACCATTTAAAAGCACCAGACTTAGTCAAACTCCTCACTTTTTTATACTTGATGCTGAGATCAAGACTGGTTCAGTCGTTTGTACAAAGTCACACAGCTAGGTGGGGATGCAAACTGGTTCAGCCACTATGGAAAGCTGTGTGGGGGACCCTTAAAATAAATAGAAACTTCCATTTGATCCAGTAATCCCACTTCTAGGAGTCTACCCAAAGGTGACAAATATTCTAACTCATAAATACACCTGTATCCAGATGTTTATTGCAGCACTATTTACAATAGCCAGGATATGGAAACAATCCAAATGCCCCAAAACAGACAAATGGTACGGTACAGGAAGCTGTGGTATATGTACACAATGGAATATTACTCATCAATCAAAAAAGACAAACATGCCATTTGCAGCAACATGGATGGAGCTAGATGGAATCATACTGGCAGAAATAAACTAGAAAGAAAAAGAAATATTGGATGGTCTCACTTATAAGAGGGATAAAGGGAAAACAAACAGACAAGAAAAATTTAAAACTAACTTTCAGCAGAATTGAAGCACAGAGCATTAGGGGGGGAAGTGGGGGTGGAAGGGGCACACATAAGACAATGGTTCACTGGTGGTAAGGTGGAAGGTGGTGGGAAAACCCCAGGGTAGATAACAATGTAAAAAAAGAAAAAGAAATTGTAGTCACAAATATAAAAAAATCAATTAAGAAAAAAATAAAATAAAGTCAAATTGGGTAAGGTAAAAAGAAAAAGTCACACAGCTAAAACATAGGACTTAGGGTGAAAGGAAATAATGACTATATATGTGTAAAAACTTCAAGAATGACAACAAATGCCACTTGTTCTCTCTTTGTATTAAGTTCTCTAAAGTCTGTGCTAGTCACCAGAAAAGAGAGATGGACTGTGAGTTACAGAAAGAACCAGGTGCTAAAAGCGCACTTAGCCTCCTATTGTAATTCAGGGCATTTGTTAAGGTCCCATCCCCTGAGCGATGTTCTCAGGGCTCCAGCTCATCTCAACAATCTCTACAGACTAGAACCCAGGTCCTAAAATCATAGACAAGTGTTCTGCCCACTGCATTCATCACCTCCCTTTCACTGACTAAAAAAAAAAAAAAAAAAATTCTTTTTTTTAATAATCAAATAATGTATTTATATAAATTTCACATCTTTGTAATCTATACAATGAAAACCTTATTCTTTGCTCTCCACCAAATATTTTAAGAGATTGACCCGGAACAATGTGTTTGTGGTTGTTGGCAAAATTTCCTATGAGGGCAGGAGGAAGTCTTAAAGCAGCACAGATTCCATTTGGCCTTGAACATAAGGCCTAGAGTGAGTGTGATGCTGTTTAGGATGCAAGTTAGAAAGAAGAGAATTGATCACATAGGAATGAAGGCTTTATCTCTTCACATAGAACAACAAGTCATGGAGGACACAGGTGCCAAGAGAGTCTCGTTCAGACATTGACATAAGAGATGAGTCTGGATTTGCCACTCAAGGAATCTCAAATTCCTGTCTTTAAACAATATTCACAGGACCTGTTCCTACTTGCTTCCCAGAGAATCTGGGAGTTTTAAGTAGATTTAAAAACAATTTGTAAATCACTTAGAGCTCCTTGGAGATAGGATGAAATACACATATGTGGTATTAATATTATGCTAACTATGCTTACATATTTATAGCACTATTAAGTGGTATTATCAGCAAAATTCTAGCATCTTCTCTCCAATTAATTTTCCAAATGATGGAGAAGGTAATTACTCTAATTTCTTGCTATATTGCAATCTAGTATAACCCAGAACTTGAGATACATTTAGAATTCTTTCCATGCTAGTGAGAACTGAAAGAATACCACACTACATCACAGTATGTATTGAGGCAGCACTAAAAAAGAGAAGAGAACTAATTATCCTGACAATTCGGTCTTGCCCAATACTAGAGGTGGAAAATTGCCAATTAGTTTGATTCATTTTGTGATCTAATTGCTTGTCTATATGTTTGTTTGCAAGTTCAGCAATCAAAAGGTGGTATGGTATATTCACCCAAAGCTGTATTTCTACATTAGAATGCTGACATGTCTTCAGGTGGACAGTGACTACATGATTTGAGCTCTGGGATTGCTGCTTATGACTCTTAAGGTATGAATGGATCCTTGAGAATGTGTTGTGTGCGATGGGCAACATCATGCATGACTTCACTTATTCTACATTAGTACTAAGAGAAAAGAGAAAACAGTGGGTCAGGAAAGTAAATATGAAGACTGAGGAAATAAAGAAATATGAGAAATTCAGGCAACAGAATTCCTCAAAAGATATACCTACACAGATATTTAATGTTATATATTCCACATTAGTGAGTCTATACAAAATTATATTGCATTTACCTGCATGCATATATTACATTTATCTATAAAAAACTATAAATATATTGCACATTGAGTCACAACTACAATAATAGACAATAATAGACATAGTATAAATATTCAAATAGATGAATGACAATAACTTTCTGGCATAGTTGCAAACTGTTGCAATTAAACTAAAATTCCTGCTGCTAATTTCCATTAGAATGAAGACAGGCCATTCATTTACATTGTCATTAAGGCCCACCAGGTTCAGAAGACTCCGGAAGAACCCATTACCAAGAGTCATAAGCATAACCATTAGGAGTGATTTAAGTGCTCTCACCACTATAAATTAACAAAATTCTCTATATTGTGTTTCACAAGTGATTTAATTCTCAAAATTCTGTTTCTGAAACTCAAGTAAATAATAGTTTTATTTTGTCCCATTGTTATAATAGGTAAGCTTCATTTTCTAAGAGGAATGGCCATCATGGAACGGAGGAACAAGCACTTATTTATAAATATGAACACCTGCTTTACAACCCCACCTCCATAATCACCAAGCTGAGGGTACATGTTCCAGTCTCCTCTCTCCAGATCTTAACGCCTTGGTAGCAAACTGCATAGCTGGATTTAACAATCCATAGCAAAACAATAATATTTTCAGTGTTTCAATTTAACAATAGTAAAATAGAAAATTATGACAAAGGGTTAACACCGTTGGTCATTAAAATGTATTTTTAATGCTGAAAAATCAGGTGGAAATACAAGTTTTATAACTTTCACTTTTTGAAGGATAAACTGTCTACGACATCAGCTATGGCCCTCAGTTCACAGAATCTCTTCGAGCAAGAAATTTCTCCTTCTATTCCCCTGGGTAAAGACAAATAATGTTCAGAAAGCACCATTTTTCTTAAGTAGTGGACTGTCACCGCAGGGTCACAGGGTAGCATATAACAGAGGAAATCGGAACCCAGAGACATGAAGTAATATTTCGGAGGCCACCCAGCTAGCCATGAACAGCAGAGATATTAAACACTCAAGAGTTCCTGACCCGGGTCAGCGCCTGGTTTTAGGTAACACACCTCCCACGGAGGAGGGGCAGCCCTGGTGCACATGCGCAGACTGCGCCGTGGAGGCTGACACAAGTCGCAAGAAGCATGAGAAGCTGAACAGGCAACGATGCAATGGGGGCATCTGGTACGTGTGTGTCCCTTTCACTCCATCCTCTCCCTTTCACCACAGTCGCTTTAACCTGATGAGTTAAGTGTGGCGTTTACTTCCTTCTACTTGCAAAGACTTTTCCCGATGGGGTCTCCAGGGGGCAGAAGTATCAGCATGTCTGCCTCATGGCACCAAGCAAACCAAGATATGATTGTAATGTCATGAAACCACTGTCAGAAACTACTGCAGGTTAAGGGCTGGAAAGCATTTGGCTCCACTGGAGATAGCAACTGCCTCCCCTGGGTTAGACACAATCCAGGCCTACCAGTTCCTCATTGAAGGCATTCCTATTATTCTGAGGAGATGCCTCCAGTGAAGGAGGTCACAGAAACTGCTACAAAGAAGACCCATTAACAGTAAATTTTGACAGCAATTTGTAGGGACAATTCCCTCACTTTCTGAGCTCAGAGAAGAGTATTCGGTCCCTCTCTGCAGGAATCCCTATTTGCTGATCCTTTTTCCTTTTTCTGATGGGGAGTGGGGGAATCTGAGAAAAAGCTTCCAGAGAAACACAGCTTCCAGAGAAAACCTGGGAGGAGGAGCAGCAGTTTAACTTACTTATTAGCTACCCTTGAACCACCCAAGGGACAGCACTTTGAGTGAGTTCCCCCAAATCATCATTTCACTTCCACAGTATCTGTCCAGGGTTTCAGAAATGAAGGAAATCTTAAGAATCATGTGTGGCCACTAGGATAGCAAAATAATTATGCCACAGCTACTTCATGGAAACTTTGGGAATAGGCCTTGGCTATCACTCTGATAGGGTGTGCCCCCCCCCCATTGTCTCCTGTTTAAGATTGCAGATTTCAAGGACAGGTAATGTTAAAATGGGGGAATGACCTTAGCTGGAATTTCCCTTCAGGGGGATGCAGGGGGAAGAAAGAAGTGAAATAGTCTAGGTGAAACAGATTTCCTGGAAGGCGGGAAATCAGGGTATATAAAGGGTGT
>PVHY01020419.1:0-25608 GCA_004024945.1 Uropsilus gracilis | reverse complement strand
TCCCCAGCCGGTGGCTTTGTCGCTCAGAGCAACCGAAGGGTTCTACGACGTGCGGCGGGAGAACGACGACGACCGGAAGCCCTTGGACTTCGTGCTCAGCACCCTCAGGTCCACCCTGAAGGAGGTAGGTGGCACGCCCCGTGGGGTGACCTCACCCTCCACCCAGCCTCGCTCCCTGACCCATCGCCGCCCTGGGCCACGTGCCAGCACCGGAAACAACAGACTGTCGGCAGAAGCTTCCGGTTTATTGCCTTCGCCTGTGCCCTGGGCCAAGCCCCCGAGCTGCTGCCGCGGGCAGGCGGCCGGCGGGCTGGGCAGACCCGAGGTCTGTCCCGGCGGGGCCAGGCGTGCAAGGGGCTTAGTCTCCTGCAGGCAGATCTCGCGGCGGCCAGACCAGCAGCACCAACTCAGGCCACCCCCACGCCATGCTCCCCGGGCCTGACCCGTCTACCAGGCCGTCCCAGCTGTGGCTCAGCCCCGGCCTCTGGCCACCCACCCATGCCGAGGGCCCACCGAGCCCCCCCCCCCCAGGCCACCGCCGCCCGCACCCCCTCTCTCCTCCAGCGGTTCCAGTTTGTGGAGGTCCCGGGCAACCACTACGTCCACATGAACCAGCCCCAGCACCTGGCCAGTATCGTCAGCGCCTTCCTACAGAAGAGGGGGAGCCAAAGCCAGCTGTAGCCCCCGGACCTCGTGCCCACGGCCCCAACTCCGGCTGCCAAGGTGCCAGCCAGGCCCCACCGGCCCTGCCCCCACGGGCTGGCAGCATCCAGCGCAGAGTCCAGCGCCAGGCTGGGGCCCCGGGGGGAGTATGCAGAGCCGCGCAGCGGGGAGGCGGGGCCAGGGTCCCCGGGCATAGCTCAGGGCTGTTGTGACCCGAAAATAAACTGCTTCCTCTTCTCCCTGCGCTGGGGCTTCTCCGGGCGGAGGAGGGGGGCTGGGGAGGTGAGGTGCTCCTGTCAGGCCGCGTCCCCTGAGCACCTGGCCCAGGACGGCCGCAGCCCCCAGACCACAGGGGGGCCGTGTCCTTCACCCCCGTGGGCAGGCGCAGCGCCGCAGCCCCCCCCCGCCCCCGCACCCACTCAGTAGGGCCGGAACTTGCGCTGGGCCCGCATCAGCTGGATCCGCTGCTTGTCCTCCTCGAACTTCTTGCGCAGCTGCGCCAGATCTGGGGGCAGAGGGGGGACGGGGTTGGACCCTGCGCCCTGCTCCTGGCCGGGAGCTCACGCGGCCACCCCGCCCTGGGGAACGAATGGTCCAGGGGGAACAGGCCCGCAGGCCCTCGGGGTGGAGACAGCGCCACTTCCGATTCTGGAAGGGGCCCCCAGCGGGAGAGGGGCGAAGAGCAACTCCCTCACCCCATCAGCAGTGGGGGGGGAGGAGGGACATGGCAGAGGCAGTAAACCCCACCCTGGAACTGAGGCAGGCTGCTCCCGGAGTGCCAGGAGACTGGGCTCAGCGTCACCGCCTCCAGGCAGGCCACTGGCTACGCAGCCCACCCCACCACGGGGGTGCTCCCCCACGCATACCAGCAGGACGCGCTCATACCCCCCCAACCCCTGCGGCTCCTCACTGGAGGCTGCCAGGGTCTGGCACTGCCACTCAGGGCCCAGGGGCGCCCACCCACCAGGAAGCGCCCCCAGGCTGCCAGCTGGGCCCGGGACTGGAGGGCTGCGCCCAGGGCGATGCACTCCGTCTGCCCCCACCCAGGCAGGTGGCCGCCCCGGGCGCGCCCTTACGCTCCATCTTGGTCTCGCGGTGCTGCCAGGCGTAGAAGTTGAGCAGCTCCTTGCGGGCGCGCTTCCGCCGCTCCCGCTCCAGCACCCGCAGGCTGGCCGCCTCCGTGCGGGGGAGCACGGGCCGCCGGCCCCGGCGGGTCACCTTCACCCAGCCCTCCTCGTCCGGGACCCCCTCCTCCTCCTCGGCCTTCGCCTCCTCCTGCGGGGGGGCGGGGGGCGGTGACAGGCGGGCGGGTGGGCCTGCAGTCCGGGGCACCTGCCTCCCGCCCCTTCCCAGGCCGCGGGTGCCCAGGAGCACTCACCAGCCCCCAAGCCCGCACTGCTGACCCCCCTGGCCCAGGCGCTGGGCGGCAAGGGTGCAGCTGTGTCCGCCCGGCCGCCTCCTCCCTCAGACCATACACGGTACCAGGCGGCCCCGGATGGGCCGGGAAGGGACACGTGGATGCTCAGGGTGGCGAGAGCCAGGCCAGCACCGCCCACACCCGGGCTGGGGCGGGCCCGGGGCCCCCACCCCCTCCCAGTCACAGGCCCAGCCCCACCTCAGCTATCTTCTTGTCGTACGCCTGCATGAACGTGTCCACATCCAGCCTCAGGGCCTCGGGGTCCGGCACCGAGTCTGCGTAGTCGCGGATCCACTCTGAGGGAGACAGGTGAGGAGGCGGGGTTTCCTCAGGCTGAGCCTCCGGGCCCCGCCCCAGACCTGCCAGGCCAGCCGGGACCTCCTCGTGCGACCCATGGGACAGGGAGAAAGCAAAGCCGTACAGCCGGGGGTTCATACAGCCGGGGGTTCGGGCGCTCAAGATGCGGGGGGGCCGAGCCGGGCGCTCCTCCCACCCCCGTGAGCCAGGCTTCGCCCCTCCCCTGCCCGCCAGCCCAGGGCCGCCACTGCCTGGTACTGACTGTGCACGCCGCTCCTCACAGGGTGCGTCTCGGTGGAGACCAGCAACGGGCCCTTCAGGGCCGAGGCGGCCACCACCCCGCCTGGCTTCTGGAACACCACGTAGGCCACCTGGAAGCCCTGGGGGAGACACGTCAGTGTGCCGCGAGCCTCCGGGCCATCCTCCGCCGGCGTGACCCTGGGCCAGGGACACGGGCCGGGCCCTTCCTGCGCGGTGAGGAGCACCCCGAGGCCATCCTGTCGCCCAGGGGAGGGGGGCTGCAACCCCCGCTGGAAGTGGCTGCTCCTACCTATCCCCAGGGAGGCGACAGAGCCCATCCCCAGCCCTGGGAGGGCCAGTGCTGTCCGCACAGGTCAGGGGTGAACGGACAGACGCACAAACACTGCCCGGGGACGCTGGCTCCCAAGACAACGGGGTCCACCGAGTGTGAGGTCAAGCCGCCCCCGTGGGGGAAGCACAGCCCCCCGGCCTGGGCTGGCGGGGGTCACGGCCCCAGTCCCACCGTCATGACCCGTCCCTCGAGCAGCGGACGCCACCGCCCAGCGGCAGAGCCGGCACAGGAGGCTTACCGGAACCGGCTGGGGCTGGAAAAACTTCGACCTGGGCTCCTTCGGGCCCTCGGCCAGGTCTGGCTTCTCCTGCAGCTGCACAGACTGGACGTGGCCGCAGGGGGAGAGGAGGCGGGACAGGCAGTCCTGCAAGGGAGGCGGGGGGGGGGGGGGGGGGGGGGGGGGGGAGCATGGGCAGGGTTCTCACCCGGTGCGGGCACGCTGCCAGGAGAGCCCGGCCCCGAGTTCTCGCAGCTGTGCCCCAGCCCCGGGCAGGCAGGCCTGGCAGTCCTCAAAATGCAGCCCTCAGGCTGAGGCAGCTGCAGGGGAGAGTCCAGGCTGAAACCTGGGGAAGCCGGCCTGCCCGGGCCATGCTCTCGGAGGGAGCAGCCGAGCAGACAGCTTGGGGCTTGCAGGCAGGACCCACCAAGGGGCCGGTCGCCTCGGCCGAATTGCGCACGTGGAAGCCATCTTGGGAAAACTCTTGGGCACAGGGGCGCGTGACTGTAAGTGGCAGCCTAGGAAGTCATGGCTGGGGCCAGGGGTTGCGGTGGTTTGAGTCCCGCCGGGGGCACATAGCGAGACCTAGTCCCAAAAAAACAGCTGGGCGTGGTGGCATGCGCCTGTAATCCCAGCTACATGGGAAGCTGAGGCTGGGGATTGCTTGAGTCTGTGGTACCCCGGGCAACGTGAGCCTGCAGTTCCACGGGCAAAAATAGCGAGATCTAGTCTCAAAAAAAAAAGAAAGAAAGAAAGAAAAAGAAATGATACGTCCTTTTTGAAGTACTTTAATCTGTAACCCAGCAATTCCCTACATAATACTGTTTACCTGTTGTTTCTTAGAGGGGAAAACAACTAGTAGACATGGACGGCAGGCCGAGAGCAACTTTATTTTCTTCAACTCTCCTTATTTTCCACCATGGACACACATTACTTTTCAAATCAGGGGGAAAATAACACAGTTCGGCAGCTATGGGTTCCTTAGAATTAGCACAGCTTTATTATCTTTCTTAATTAATTAATTTTTTTTTTTTTACACTAGGTCTCGCTATTTTTGCCCATGGAACTGCAGGATCATGTTGCCCAGGGTTCCACGAACTGAAGCAATCCCTAGCCTTAGCTTCCCAGGTAGCTGGATTACAGGTGCGCACCACCACACCCAGGTACTTTTTTGGGACTAGGTCTTGCTATGTGCCCCGGTGGGACTCGAACCGCGATCTCTGGCCCCGGCCGCGGTTTCCTAGGCTGCCGCTTACAGGCATGCGCCACTGTGCCCAGTCCAGCATTAGCACAACTTTAAAAGGTCAATTTCCTGTCACGGGAGACGCAAGGCCTCCAAACACCCACTGTGGGGCTCCTGTGAGGTGCTGTCACCCCACACTGAGGACCTGGGCCAGTGGGAGCCCAGCACTGCCGGAAGCCCTGGCCTGAGCCCACAGGTTCCCTCCTAGACACCAGCTTACTTCTGAGCAGTACGGGGGCACATTGAGGACAAAAAGGGTCCGCTTCTGAGGCCAGGCAGACTTGGTGCCTTCTCGAACTCTGTGCTCTCTCACATAGAGGTAATGAGAAGCCTGCTGTTTTTCAGAGAACTTGATCGGAATGGCTGGAAGGGAAAAAGGGGTGAAGAGGAAGAGTGTGAAAGTCAGGTTCAGGCTGTTCCCTGCTCTTCCCAGGCCAGGCGCGTGGGGCATGCTGGGTAGGCAGGGAGGCTGAGGAACATCTGTCCAGGAGGAGCTCCCCAGCAGGGGTGGAAGAGGCAATATAAAAGGCAGTGGTTACAGGTGGGGAGAGAAATGAGTGAAGTCATACCCTACTGCCCACGGGGTGAACCCCCAAATCCTTGTGGGATGTGGCTAAAGGCCCTGCATGATCCTGCCCGCCCCTGCGGCCTCTTCCTACACCATGACCCACGTCATTCCACCCCCCCCCCGCTAGCCTGTGAACCTGTTACTGCAATGAGCCAGGGCCTCACCCACACTTTCCCCTTGACCAGGAACATCAGCCCCTTCTCTGCACCCACACTTCAGGTTTTTAACTTCACTCCTCAGGGAACCTTATGTGCCAGGTTATATCCATGGGGGACTGTCACCGCTTCCCATGATCTTACGATGTACAGGTATGATTATGGGGAAAACGACTGGCATGTTATCCATTTAATCCTCATAAACCTAAGAACTCTCTTTCACCACTTCTGTGGACAGGGGTGCACTCGGAGCCCACAGGATCAGGAGAGACAGTGAATTAACGATAGATAGATGATAGATAGATAGATAGATAGATAGATAGATAGATAGATAGATAGATAGATAGATAGATAGATAGATAGATAGATAGATAGATAGATAGATAGATAGATAGGATATAGATGACAGATGGATGACAGATAGATGATATAAATGATAGATAATGACAGATGATAGATTAGACAGACATAGATGACAGATAGATGATAGAGATAGATGACAGATAGATATATAGATGACAGAGATAGATAAAAGACAAATGATATAGATGATAGAGACAGATGATGGACATACAGAGATAAACGATAGACAGATGGATAACAGATGATAGAAATAGATTATATAAACGATAGATGAGGCTGGGAAAGGTGGCGTGTGCCTGTAAGCAGCAACCTAGGAAGCCATGGCGGGGACCGGGGATCAGAGTTCGAGTCCCACCCAGGGCAACATAGCAAGACCTGGTCCCCAAAAAATAGCTGGGTGTGGTGGTGCGCGCCTGTAATCCCAGCTACCTGGGAAAGCTGAGGCTGGGGATTGCTTGAGTCTGTGGTACCCCAGGCAATGTGAGCCTGCGGTTCCACAGGCAAAAACAGCGAGACTTAGTCTCAAAAAAAAAAAAAAGATAGATGATAGATAAATGACAGATAGATGATCGATTACACAGACAGCATTAAACGCAAAAGAAATAAGCAGGGTGAGGCCGTGCACAACCAGGGGAAGGCAGACAGCTCTTAGGGGGGGAACTCCCAGCCAACCCACAGAGCAAGCGCTAAGCCCTGAGGGTGTCAAGAGGCAGCTGCCTCTGAGGAACAGGCAGAGTTTCAGAAGGCCGAGGCGCATCCACATCCATTGCAAAATGTTTGGATTCTGTTTTAGGCGCTCACGTTCGCGCCACCCATGGGGCCCTGGGAATGTACCGGTGGACGAGTGAGGCAAGATGTGAATTCTCTCCTTTCAGAGAGAACATTCTGGCACCTGGGAGGGCAGAGGCAGATGCACGAGCCGAAGCGGTGGAGGCAATTAGGAGGTCACCGAACAGCCGGGGGTAGGCGGGAGGGGATCGGCGGGGAGAGAAGGGGGGTCCTAGAAAGTGCAAAGAGGGGAGACCGGGTGGGCCTGGCGGGAGGCCGACACGGGCCGGTCCTGCGGGAGCGAGGACCGAGCTGGGTCCGCGCAAGCGAGGCGCGGGGCCCACACGGGCTTGTTCCGGGGGAGCGCGGCCAGAGCGGCCGTGGGCCTGGGGCTTCGGGACCTCACGACCTGCCGGGGCCACCGCTGACCCTCGAGCCACCTCGGAGCGAAGCCTGGCCGGTCCCAGCCCCGCAGCCCCTCACCCGAGTAGCCCGGCGGGCTCGGAATCCGCTCCTCAGGGTCCCGCGCCGCACGATTCCTCCTGCGCGCCACCATCTTGCCGGCCGGAAGGCGCGGGGGCCGCCGGGAGTTGTAGTTCCGCGCTGGGGGCGGACGCGTTTCCATGACGACGGCGCCCGGCTAGGCGTTTTGGAATCCGCTGGGTTCCCAGGCCGCCGCTATGACCAGGTCACTCCGAGGCCCAACTTTGCTTTGCTCCGACGGAAGTCGGCGCTGCGTGGGTGGGAGTCAGCGTCTGCAGGGGCCCGGGCGGTTCACGGCAGGAGCTCGACTCTGTCATCATTCATTCGGCCAGTCCACCTACAGCGGTGGATGCTCCTGACCCTGGTGTCCACACCGCAGGCGCAGAGGTGACGTAAAATCTAGCCTTCCTGACAAGAGAAGACGACGACAGACACACCGAGGAGCAATACGTAAAGCAGATCTGTTGGTGCAAAGAGGAAAATGAAGGGAGACGGGGAGATGAGGGAGGTGACTAAGCAAGGTGCAGGATTTGCTGAAGTGAGGTCTGAGTGAGTGTTTGAAGGAGAGGAAGCGAGGAGTTGCAGAGAAGAGTCCCTGGGCAGAGGGAATGAAGATCAGGGGCCCTGAGGCGCGACCCTCCCTGCTGTGGCAGAGAAACAGCAGGGCCAGCCTGTGGCAGGAGACCCGTGAGCCGGAGCAGGGCATTGCCACCCAAGTGCAAGGCCTGGGAGATCTCCAGAAGACTTGGTTACCGCGTGTGCTCGGGACCCTGTGGGGTCTTGAGCAGAGGGGTGACACACAAACAGTTCCTTGGTGGCTCTGTTGCAGCTGGGCCTCAGGGGGGCAGGGGCACGGGGCACTTCCCACGCCAGCACCATCATTCAGAGGAAGAGGGTGGCATGCCCATCAGGTAAGGGATGAGGGTGGTCAGACTCTAGGTAGCTTTTGCAGCATCCAGATTCATTTGCTAAAGGTGTGCAGGGTGAGAAGGCAGGAAAGCCAGGGCTACTGCTAGGTTTTGGTGCCTGAGCAACTAGGATGGTGACTGTAGGGCATACAGGAAAGGCAGTTTTGGCACAGGAAAGGGTGGGCAGATCCAGAGTTCACTGTGGATCAAGGCGAGATGCCACCGCAGGGCCGCTGCTGGGGAGGGGGGTGGGGGTGGGGGCACAGATGGATGTGAGACAGCAGATCAGAGGGAGGTCAGCCATGGGAGCTGGCGATGGATGGCAGAAGTGAGGTGGCTCAGGACAGACGACCACCAAGGAAGCTAGGACAAACTCCAAACGACCCTAAAGCAGCTTGTGGAGAAAAAAAAATTCTAATAAAAGGAAAGAATAAAAAAGTAAAATTAGAAATCAAATTTGAAGTTGGAATCAGCGAAACCAAGTTGGTTCTTAGAGAAGATCAAAACTGGCTGGGCATGGTGGTGCATGCCTGTAGGTGGCAGCCTAGGAAGCCACAGCCAGGGCTAGGGATCACGGTTTGAGTCCCGCCGGGGGCACGTAGTGAGACCTAGTCCTCCCCAAAAAATAGCTGGTCATAGTAGCACACCTGTAATCCCAGTTATCTGGGAAGCTGAGGCTGGGGATGGCTTGAGTCCGTGGTACCCCGGACAACATGAGCCTGCGGTTCCACGGGCAAAAACAGCGAGATCTAGTCTCAAAAAAAAAAAAGACCAAAACTAATAGCCCTTTAGCTAGCTAGACTGACAAAAGGAAAGACAAACAGAAATGCAAGGAGCAATCACTACAGGCCCCATAGAAATACAAAGGGTCACAAAATTGTGAACAAATACATGTGAATAATCTTGAAATGACAAGTCTTAAGAACACCAGGTTGCCAGGAGTGAAGCAGGAAGAAATTGTGAACCACCATATATGGAAATGGAGACAGTAAAACATCCAACCCAAACAAAATCTCAGGATCCAATGTTACCGTACCACCAAAACCACTTTTTCTGTACCCCAGTTTCATAGCTTGTGGCCTTGTTTTCATTGGCCTCCACTTACTTCTGCTATTATTTCATCTTTGATCCAGTGGTTAAACATATTGAAGCTGCATGTTTGAGGCTTTTCCATGTTTTCCCCTGTATTTCTACTTTTATAGTGTTACCAGAAAGAGTACTGGGCTTTCCAATCTTTTTGAATTCGACTTGTGTCCCAATAGACGGTGTAATCTTGAGAATGTTCCGTGTGCACTTAAGATAAAAAATGTGTTTTGGGAGGGAGTGTTCTGTAGATGTCTTATATTTTTTTTTGTAGAGACTAGGTCTCACTATGTTGCCCGGGGTAGTCCTGAACCTGTGGGCTCAAGTGATCCCTAGCCTCAGCCTCTCAGGTAGCCGGGATTACAGGTGCCACTCCGGCATGTAGATGTTTATTAAGCCTATCTGCTCTCACTCATTCAAGACTATTTAGACTGCCCTCCCCCCACCTGTCCACAGTTGCTAAGTGTTCTTATCCCTTACTGTTGTCAGTATTGCTTTGTTACTCGCACATGTACCTTCGTGGTCCATCACTGGTTACGTATGAGGTTCTAGCTTTTCGTTGTCCTTAACCACATGTCAAAATGGTAAATTCTGCGTGTCATTTACTGGTGGGAAATAAAGTCATAAACTGTTTTCTTCCTGACACCTAATTTAGTAAGAGAAATTTTATTTTTGGCCGGGCATGGTGGCTCATGCCTGTAAGCTTCAGCCTATGAAGCGGCCAGGGCTAGGGATCATGGTTCGAGTCCCGCCTGGGGCCCGTAACGAGACCTAGTTCCAGAAAAATAGCTGGCTATTGTGGTGCGTGCCTGTAATTCCAGTTACCTGGGAAGCTGAGGCTGGAGATTGCTTGAGTCTGTGGTACTCTGGGCAACATGAGCCTGTGGTTCCACAGGCAAAAGTAGCAAGACCTAGTCTCAAAAAAAAAGTATTTATTTTTTGAGACTAGGTCTCACTGTTGCCCAGGGTACCAAGTGACCCCCAGCCTCAGTCTCCCAGGTAGCTGGGATTACAGGCGTATGCTACCACACCCAGCTATTTTTTGAGACTAGGTCTCGCTATGTTGCCCCAGGCGGGTCGAACCTGCGGACTCAAGCTCGTGTGTGGAAAGGCATGTCACGCTGCAGGTCTGAGGGGACAGTGCTGGGCACCACCAACGACACCATGAAGATTCTGTGCCATGACAACCAGCGCACTGAATCCTGAGGGGACAGGCCCGGGTGCAGGGCCGCCGAGCAGCAGAGCAGAGGTGCCTGTTTTCTGGGGTCAGGTCCCACAGGTCGCTAGGCAGAAGCCTTAAGGAAGGGCAGCTCCCAGGTAGGAATAACAAAGTTTATTCAGAAACGCGTGACACGGTCTCCTCATCCCTTAAAGCCGTTCCCCCTCCTTTCGAACAAAAGAGAAACAGATGGTAGTGTGGGGACTGGGAGCTGGAGAGGGAAACCAGATGGCCCGACGCATCTCTTCTGTCTCCAGGACATCCCCCAGAGAGCAGGAAGGTGGCGGTCACCAGCCAACCACGGCCCGCACGGCCACCCAGAGGATGGCATCCAGACCGCCAGGGAGCCACCTCTCCACGTGTGCCCCTCCAGCCAGAACAGCCGTGCTGGGGAAGGGGCAGGTGAGGCCGCACCCGCCGGATGTCTCCACCCCACTCCCAGCCGTCTGGGTCACCCTCTGGCTGTCCCAGGACTGGAAAGGACCCCGGCCTGCTGGTTGGGGCACTCCTAGCCCCGGCCAGGGAGGAGGGATGTCTCCCAGGGCTGACAAGAACACACACCGGCCCCATCCAAATGCGGACGGGAAGCAGCGGCCTGTACAGAACAGAGTGGAGCGGCGCCAGCCACCTCCCTTGGGAGCCCCAGGTCTGGGCGACTTGAAAATTGGGGTCCTTCCTGCTGGGCAGCTGTTACTGTGGGAACAGGAGTTTCCCGGTTTTCCTCCACTGGGGTGGCCTCTGGTCAGACAGGGGCTCCTCTCAGGACCTTGGGAGCCTTTTATGTTCTGGGCTGTGCCGCTCCCTGCACTGGCTGCTGATCGCACCGAGTCCAGAACTGTCCAGCCCCGCCAGCCAGACGCCCGAGAGAGGTGCAGCAGCCTGCAGAGGTGAGCGCCAGCCACGGGAGCCACCCAGGCCCTACACGTCCAGCTGGGGGCTGCGCTCAGGGCTCCCCGCTGCCGACCCTCCTCACCCCCAGCCCTGCCCAGGCAGGAATCTAGTCCCCTGGCCACGGATGAGCAGGTCCATCACAAACGGGTATTAGCTTCTTGGTGGCCGCAGGCGAGCATCTCCCATTCCAACCACCGTGACACATGTCGCAGGCAGGCGGCAGCTCCGTGAGACCGAGGCAGGGCTGGCATCTACACCGAACGTGGCGGTGTGAGGGCCTGGCGAGGTGGGGCCTGGGAGGGAGCCGAGCCCCCGCCAGCCGTGCTGCCCAGATGGCCAGAGTACACCGGCGGGCCACGTGGCCTAGCCCAAGGGCAAGAGGAACCGCAGCTGGAGAACACAAGTGCTCCCCGCCGCACACCGGCCCTGTCCAGGCCACGCTGGGCAGAGGGCGGGAGGCCGAGACCATCCCCCCCAGGCCGTCTGCACTGACCTGGCAAGGGCATCACTGCTCT
This sequence comes from Uropsilus gracilis, assembly GCA_004024945.1. Classification (NCBI taxonomy): domain Eukaryota; kingdom Metazoa; phylum Chordata; class Mammalia; order Eulipotyphla; family Talpidae; genus Uropsilus; species Uropsilus gracilis. Next base: position 14,226 of record PVHY01020419.1, on the reverse strand, counting down.
GGGGCTGACCCCCACCAGGATGGCAAGGTCTTCAAACCCCTAATTTGTTTGTAAATTTAAAAAGAAAGGGGGGAAGCCCCTCACCCCGAGAGAAAGCAGTATCCTTCAATGGTCCCCGCCCCGTTTCCGTGGGCTGCCGGAGAGCCGCCCAGGGACCCGGGTTCGCTTCCAGGTGAGGTGAGGGACACGCCGGGGGCGCGCCGAGAAGAGGCGCCGAGGCGCAGGGGGAAGACACACACTACAGGGAGTGGCAGCGCGCAGAGGCGCACAGGGCAGAACACAACACAGAGGCGGCCGCCGGGAGGGAGCGCTCCGCCCCGCACCCCTGCCGCGCCCAGGGGCCTCCAGTCCCGACCCGTTGGTCACAAGGTTTGCTCCGGGAGCAGAGCCACCTTCCTCGGCCCGGCCCCGGCTCAAAGTTTGATCTTGAACTCTGTGGGCTGCGTGGCCACGGAGGCGCCCGAGGACTTGAAGAGCGCCCGCAGGACGGTGTCCGGGTCCACTTCGGCAGGAGGGTGGCAGGAGGCGGCGGAATTCACCCTGCGCGGCAGCTCGCTCTCCTTCCTGACGGCGGGGCTGTCGCTCAGCCGTCTGTGGAGAGCAGACCAAGGCTGTGAGCGCTCCCTCCGACGGCAGATGTGCCGAGCCCAGCGTGCCAGGGGCAGAAGTTGCTTCCCCTGGGAACCTGCTGACCGGGCCTGCTCCGCTGCGAGAGGGCGGCGCTGTGGCTGCTGGGGCAGGGCAGGCGCCCGCCCGCTGCACAGAGACGTCCCCACGGGGCCGGAGGAAACCAGCTCCACCAGGCCTGACCCAAAGTTAACGTCACGGGCCGGAGAACCCACTCGCCAGAGCACGGCTGACTCGTGGATACGGTCCAAGAAACTGGTCCAGACCACGCAACGTAACACCCAGGGTTCAAAGCCTGGTCTCTCCCAGCTGCAAAGTCTGTTTCAGGCTGACCCCCAGCCACCCGGGCAGCCTGTCCCCTGCTCTGTCCCGTCAGGACATGACGTCCTGTCAGCGCAGACACGCCACACAGCTGGGCTCCAGAGGGCCTCAGCCCCAGGCCAGCTACGCATGCGCAGGTGGAACAGAGGGGGGCCCCCAGCTGGGGGTGACCGTGGGGAGGCGGGACTTTCGCTTCTGGGATGATGCACACAGCTGTGTCCGGGGGACACGACCGGCCTGTCCACTTCTCAGGTGGCCCTAAATCGCGAGGCTGGGCTGGGGCCTCGGTGACTAGGCTGCGGGGCAGGCCCTTGGAAAGGGCTCCCTAAGCCACTCGACAAAATGGGCGCGTCCTGACTGGCCTGCGCAGAGCAGAGCAAACGGGATGGAGGGAAGCTGACGCAGCCGTCCACCCTCAGGCGAGAGATGCGCGTGCGGCGGACACGAGCAGACAGGCACACCAGCCCCCATCCCCGCCCCGCCCCGCCCCCGGCCGGCCTGGGCACTCACAGCAGGATGGGCTGGTCTGAGGTGATGACGTTCCCGTTCATATGGAGGTTGCACTTCATTGGCTGCCCTGAAAGACAAAGGCGCAGAGCTCTGCCCCGAGGCCCTCTGCCCCCGATGCCACCGCTGGGCTCCAGCAGAGCCGGGGACAAGACCCGCAGTGCCACAGTGGCCCAGCTGTGCCACTGCACAGGGCCGGCCAGCAGGAGGGGGTCAAGGCAGCTACAGGCTTCTCCGTCACCTACGAACAGCGCTGCGCGCCACACGCCCACTGCACACTAGTGTGGCACGCTCAGTGCCCACCAAGGAAAACGAGCTACACGTTAAAAAGGAAACATTAACACCGCAAATCAGACAGAACAAGCCATCCAGGAATAATAGGAATAATGCTCCCGCCTCTCACCAGAAGCCAGCATTATTCCCAAACAGGTCCTGACAAGTTCTCAGGTAAGCCAGATGTCACCATGAAAGTGACCCCCCCCAAAGTGAAAAGAAACAAGTCATTAAAAGGACTAGAAGGTCACACAACATCCACGTCACAGGAAAGCAAGCCACCGAGCGCATGCAGACTGAGGCTCCATCCGAAAGGCAGAGATGGCCGGGCTGGACTGATTTGAACTGGCTGAGAAATCAGGAGTCCACCTTTTACCAGCACAGGGGACAAGCTTTTTAGCTTCAAAGTCACAAAAAAATTGAAAGAAATGAAAAGAATGGAAAAGATGCGTCACTCAAAGAGCAGCCTGAGGAGAGCTGGAAGGGTGACGTGCACCAGCTAGACCGTGCAACTGTTACACCAGCGGTGAAGAGGGACCTTTTCTAAGTGAGAAAAGGGTCAACCCACCAGCAAGCGAACAATCACACACACCCAACCCACAACAGAGCTTCAACACAAGAAGCAGAGACGGTAACGGCTGAACATTTCAAAACCTCACTGTTGACCATAGGTTCTCACAGCCAGGCTGGAGAGCAGAGGAAAAGATGAATGGAACAGCATTGTGAGCCAGCCAACCCCGACACGTGCCCACAGCAACAAGACACGCTGCCTCCGACATCACCCATCAGATGGAAGGAAATCGGGGAAGCTCACAGATGGAGGTTACAATAATCCTAAACCACAGGCGGGTCAGGGAAGAAATCACCAGGGACACTTAGGAGAACCTGAGCTAGATGAAAAGAAAGAGACCGTGCACGGAGACTTCGAGGCGCAGAGAAGAGTGGGGCTGAGGCAAACACACAGCTGAAAATGGGCAGGCAAAGGGGCAAGAGAAACCCACAGAATGGAGAGAGGACTGGCGACCCAGGTACCAAACGGCACATCAGGAAGACACAAAGAACACTCTCGGGAATGAAGCGCGACCATAGCGGGGACAGACCATAAACGGGCACTTTCTCCACAGAGACGCACACGGACGATAAGCGCAGGGGAAAAGGCAACTTGGAAAACGCAAAGCCAAGCCCCGTGGGCGCGGCCGTGACTCCCCGTGTGCCCCGAGCATAGGCCACGGTCACAGGACGCGCCTCTCTACCCGCTATCCCCGAGACGCGTAACGCGACGGACTCCCGCAATCGGGAGTGAGGGCTGGCCCTGGCACCGGCAGGACAAGGGTTCGGGCCGCCAAAGACCGTGTGGGCAATTAGCAGGTCAACAGACGGTGGAGAGACTAGGTCCCAGCTCTCCCAGCTGGATCCAGCGCGAGGGCCGCGCGCTCTCGCGGAGGCCACACACCAGGACACCGGCCCCGAGAAGGCCTGGCCAAGCTTGCGGGCTCACCATCCAGACAGCGGTTGTTGTACTTCTTATAGGCAGTGATGGCGTCGTCCTTCTTCACGAAGACCACCTCCGCCACCCCGGGGTGGATCAGCCGGGCCCGCTTCAGGGCTCCACACACACAGAACAGCTCCTGCAGAGAACAGGATGACGGTGGGCCTGGGGCAGAATGGGGGGCCCTCCCCTACCCACCAGCCAGTCCCCAGCGTGTGAGAGGCCTGGTCACGCCTCTGCCCTACGCAGGGGCTGACACCACCGAACTGTCAGCACTTCAGGCTCCCGAGGCCACAGGGTGACCACTGCCCAGCTGGGTGGCCGGAGGGGCTCCCAGGACGCGGCCTCTTTCGCGCTAGCCCCAGGAGCAGCCCCCAGCAGACCTGGACACTGGCTCACCCTAAGCCAGGCAGACCTGGGTGTGCCCGCTGGGCTCTGCCTCGGCTGTGTGGCCGCTATGCTACTGACTTCTCTCAGGTGCCTTTTCTCTTCTGAAAGGACAGCCGGGGGTGGGGGAGACGACTGGCCCGGCCTGGTGGCTGGGCTCATTCTCAAGGCGCCGCTCCGTGCACACCTGCCGCCATGTCCTCCGCCCCACCCGTGTCTGCCAGAGGCCGGAGAGGGGCCTAACGTGGAGATGGCCACCGAGGCCGCAAGCACCCCGCCGCCGGCTCCCCTTAGGAAGCGGCTGTGCGGACAAGGACCGACTTTGCGAAAAAGCGGTGCAAAGACTTGCCTTGGACAGCAGAGAGGGAAAGTCACGTTCCCATGGAGACCCGGGCCCCCAGGCTCAAGACTTCCGCTGGGCAGGAAGGCGGCCCGGGTGACTCCGACCACGGCTCCTCGGGACACCATCGTGGGACCAGTTTCCACGGTCCGTGTCTCCCCAGACCCTGGCCATGGCGGGTGCTCAACGGCAGCAGCTGCCACGGCTTTTCAGAACCGGGACAGAAGCTGCTTTCCCACCACCCGCCGAGCAGCTGCGCGAAGCCTGGGCGTGCAGGCCCTCCGCTCTGGGAGCGGAGGGAGGGGGCTGAGAGAGGGGGCCCGAGCGCTAGACAGATTCCTGGGCACCTCCATGAAGGTGAAAGACCGGCTGCTCTGGGCCACCACTCGCGGGCACCCCAGCCAGGCTTTGCCCACGACTGGCCAGGAGGGGCCGAGGCATCAGCCACCCCACCACGCTGACCACTTCATTCCTCCTCCTCTGGCGCCACCGCTGAGCCCCGTGAGAAGTCGAGGGCCCCGCCCACAGCGGTCACGCAGCAAGACGGAAGGACCCGCTTGGGACCGCCCTGCACAGCCCGGCCCCGCGCAGCTCGCGGGCAGAGACCCCCTGGCCGCCTGACCACGCTCCTACGAGCCGACCCCAAGGCTGGCCCTCGGCTAGCGTCAGGGGACAGGAACCTGGGGGCCCCGCCACACCGCCCGCCGGAGAAAGGCCCACTGCGGCAACTACTGTGGCAGCAGTGCGGCTGCTGCTGAAGCTCTCCCTGCAGGCGGCCAGGCAGGTGGAGGCGCGCTCGCTGGGCCAGCCTCAAGGAGGCGGCCCGTCACACCTTCTGTCACAGCTCACTGCGGGGGAGGAGGGCAGTGAGCACGAGGCCACCGAGCGATGGCACTGCTGTCCGTCGCGCCCCACGCGCAGCCTTGGCCCTGCGTCCTGGTGAGGCTGAGCCCCGACAGGACGCTCATGTGGGTGCCGCGTCCCGGGAAGCCCGGCACGGCCGTGAGAAGTCCCTGGCACCGAGGGGCTGGGAGGCCCGGTACTCACGACAATGTCCTCCTCGGTGACACGCGGGTGCAGGTTGTCCACCGTCATCTTGGTACCTTCCAGAGGGCTGAGGACAGGCTGCTGACAGGAGCACGGCCGGAAGTCAGGGCAGCTGGGGCGCTGCCCACAGGCACCCCCAGAGAGGGCCAACCCGGGCCCTCCAACCTCAGTGCCCATGGCACCCCTCCACGCCCAGGAGCTGCTCACTGCCCACACGGCCCAGCTCCTGGGCCAGGATGGCGCGCGTGCCCTCGTCCCGCCTCAGCTTTGCCCAGCAGCACGAGCAGCTGTCCCCAGTGCCCCCAGGGGCTCTCCCAGGCAGGCCCGCAGCCCCCGGCAGAGTCCACGGGCAGGGTCTTAGGGCAGGGGCTGGGGCTTGGCTTGCTCGTGTGTGCAACAGGCCAGCTCCCGGCAGGCGCCGGGAGGACGCACAGGCACAGGCTGGTTCCCGGCAGGCGATCACACCCCCTCCTTTACCTCACCTCAGCAGGTGGCAGCTCTTTGGGGAGCTCCTCCTTGTTCACTAGTGTCCGGGACATGTTAGTCAGCGCTTTCGTTCGAACAGAAGAGGGGAGGGCGGGCGCCGTGTAGGCGTCGTTCTGAACCACTTTGGTGAGAGGAAGGGCCTTGGACACGGCTATCTTGGAGCTGCTCAGCCCGGCCTGTGGAGAGAGGCGGACAGGAACCTGAGAAGCGAGCAACCCAGAGGCCCCGTGGGGCCATTTTGGGGGCTGCCCAGCCCCCACTTCCATTAGCGGTCTGGAGCCACACAGGCTGCCAGGGACAGCCCACAGGGAAGAGCAAGACAGGAGACAAACAGTGTGCGCATGCGCCCACAGAAGCCACTCTCCAGGGCACGGGAAGGTCTTAGCAGATGCTCCATGAAGCCCTGAGCGGAGCCGCAGGCCTGCCAGGTACGCTGCCAGCGCCAAGTCTTGCAGTGGGCAGGTGAGAAGGCCGGGTCGGGCTCACCCTTAGTGGTGCATCTACCACAGCAAGTGGTCAGGCATCCCAGTGTCAGGGGGACGGGCGGTGCAGAGCCCTGACCCTGCCAGCTCCCAGATGCCAGGGGCATACGGGTGAGGTAACACACGCAGACGCGGTCTCTCCTCTCCCCCACGACGCTAACGGGGGACGGAGCCCCTGAAGCCTGCACGAACTCCCGGATTACCGTCTCTGAGGAAAGCAGAGGCGGGACCAAGGGGACGCGGGACCAAGGGGACAGGTGGCCAGGACAGTGCTCCCAGCTCAGGAGAAAGGCGGGAGTGGCGGCCAGAAAGCAGAGCCGGGGCGGGGCTGACCCCCAGCAGCTCGGAAGCCAGACGCACCACCCCCCACACTGGAACCACCTTCCTCCAGCCTCTGAGCCCCAAGGGCCGGCACAGGGGCTGAGCCTGGGGCGCGGGCCCACAGGCCTGAGGTCTGACTCCTAGACGTGCGACTTCCGACACTCCTGTGGCCGAGCATGCCCCCAGCAGAGGGGGGTGGGAGGGGACGAGAGTGGGGGGTAAACACAGGCACTGCCCATCGGGGAGCTGCCAGCTGACCACTCCAGTCACAGGAGCAGACTGCCTCTGCCTCCTTCAGCCTCATGTGCCACACGACGAGCTTCAATGGGAACCAGAAAATCCACCCAAAATGGAGTCTCCGGGGCTAACAGCAAAACAAGGCGCCTGGCCTGGAACCCAGGGGCCGCCAGACACATGGCAGCGCCCACCAAGCTGAGCCCTGATGTTCCCAGGGGCTGGCCGTTCCCGCACTGCTCCCTGATGGACACCAGCTGAGCCACAGGCGCGCTACCGTCCACTCTGCCCCCCACCAAGCCAGAAAGCCCCTGCTCAAGAGCAGGGCTCGCGCTGCCACCACGGCAGGAAGGGAGCACTAGTCTCCTGCCTCAGAGAAAGAAAAGGGCATCTCCCCAACACTCAGCTTTCCCAAAGCTCCTGCAAGCCTGCGCCCCCAGCTGCAGGGCCCTGGGCTCGGCGTTTACAAGCCAGGGGCCGGACTAGTGCCAGCTCCAGAGACCGCAGGACACAAATGAAGTTATCACTTCTTCTGAAAGCAAAGGACGTGCTCGCCACCGCCTCCCATGCCCACCCACCACAGAGCACAGGCAACAGGCGGTCCTACCATGTGGTGGAGAAAGCTGCCCGAGGATGCAAACCTCATCTGTTTACTGGGAACGGGAGCCACATCATCGTCCTCGTCCAGGTCATATAAGTTCTGCGGAAACAGAGACACAAGCTGAGAGTGAGCAGACGCTGGGAGCAGGGTAGGCACGCCGCAGGGAGCATGGGCGGGGGGGCTGGGGTAGGGCTGGTGGATATCAGGGAGCGGGGCATCGAGGCTGGGCCAAGTCCTGGCAGTTCGCACATGAGCCAGGCGAAGGTGCGGCTACTGCCAGCTCATCAGAGGCCCCTTTTGCGGCGGACACGCCAACAGAGGCTTGGAATGCGGATCTCTATCCGCGGGCTTGGGACGCGTGTTCCGGATAACCAGGCCACAGAAATGACCCCAAACCTAGAATGAGCTTTACTCACAAATGTGTTTACGACAGTTACAGGCAGGCACTTTAATAAAATGGAAAATCAACTGAACAGACTATGCAGCTATTCTAAGACGTTTGCAGAAAATATGACTAGTAGGAAAGTGCTTGAGTTACGAAGTGAAAAACGGCACAGGGCAGGCGAGAACGCCGTCACCACCGCAACCACGCAGCATCAGTAGCAAGAGCACTGTGAGCACAGCAACAGGAGCCCGGGCACACCCCAGCCGCAGCTAGCTCTGGAGGACACGAGCACCGGGCACCTCGCTCCTTCTTAACCTTTCTCCACTTCTGCACATCTCCGGTGCTAAGCACCGGCTACCTTCACAGCAACAAAACACTGACTTCCACCGTGGCTCTCTGCCTTGTCTCCTCTCCCTCAAGTTCTTTTTTTTTTTTTCCCTCCAGTTCTTCTTAAAAGCTACAAACACTAGCTGGGTGTGGTGGCACACACACCTGTAATCCCAGCTACTTGGGAGGCTGAGACTAGTAATCCCTTGAGTCCGCAGGTTTGAGACTACCCCGGGGGGGCAACATAGCAAGCCTTAGTCTCTTAAAAAAAAAAAAAAATAGGGCTGGGCATGGTGGCACGTGCCTTTAACTGCAGTCTAGGAAGTGAGGCCAAGACTAGGAATCACTTGAGTCCCCTGGTTTGAGACCCAACCGGGCAATATAGTGAGACCTAGTCTCAAAAACCGCTGGATGTGGTGGTGCACACCTGTAATTCCAGCTATCTGGGAAGCTGAAGCTGGGGACCGCTTGAGTCCATGGTACCCCAGACAATGTAAGCCTGAGGTTCTCCGGGCAAAATAATGAATGAATGAATGAATGAATGAAATAGCCAGGCGCGGTGGCATGCACATGTAATCCCAGGTACTACCTGGGAGGCTGAGGCTAGGAATCACTTGAGTCCATGGGCTCGAGACTACCCAGGCAACGTAAAAAGACTTAGTCTCTTAAAAGACAGCAGGTTCCATGTAAAAGTCCCACCTCCACTTCTTCAGACCAGGGCGCTGGGCGGGTGTGGTGTGGGTCTCTGCAGATCTGCCGTGAGGACACACCTACCTGCTTGGCCTGGTGGTTGTTGACGACGTTGATCCTCATCCCGGCGGGGTGGGCGTGAAGCGGGGCCATGGTCTTCTGTTGTGGGACCTAGAACAGCAGGGCCACACTCACCCACCGGGCTCTCCGCGCGGGAGATGGCCAAACTGTGTGAGGGCATGCGCCTTCAGCCTTCGGTCCCAGGCGCCAGTGTCTCCAGCCAAGCAGGAGCAGCAGCAGACGCGGCACCTCAGAGACCAGGGCTTAAGGGCAGGGATCGCAGCTGCTGCTCTTCCTGCCCCCCCAGTCGTGGGCAGAGGAAATGATGCCGCCTCCAGGGGGCAGGTGGAAGGTGGCCAGGGCCCCAAGCTGGCAGCCAGCTGGCCGAGGCTGCTCGCCTGGTCCTCCCAGTGGCGGGCTGCGTAGTTCCGGGCGCCACTGCTCACTCACGAGCTGGAGACCCCGCGACGCGCCCTGGGACGCAGGATGCTCTCACCGCACGGGCCCCGCCTCCCACCCCTGCTGTCACGAGGAGGAAGGTCCCACTCCTTGCTCTGGACCTGCCTATGCCGGGGCGCTAGGTGACCCTGGTGCTCTCGCAGTCACGGAACATGGCCCGGGACCCACCCTCCTCCCCGTCCTGGTGCCAGCTCCCGGCCGGCGAGCAGCTGCGACAGGCTCCACGCGGGTACCTGGATGGTTTTTGTGAGCTTCAGAGCAGGGGTCACCGTCCCGATGGGGGGGCTCAGGAAGGTGGCGGGGGAGCCCCGCTTCAGGCGGATCTTCTCCCGGGCGTCCGCCACCTGGCGGGGCTTCGGGGGCGCGGCGCCCTGCTGCTTGCGGGAGTTGAGCGTCTCCCTGGCGTCCTGCACCTTCCCTCTGATGCGGAAGCGGGCGTCCTTCTGCAGGAGCTTCTCCCGGGCGTCCTTGACGCCCAGCCTGAGCCGGGCATCGGCCAGGCCGATCTTCTGCCGGGCGTCGAACCTCTGCTGGAAGGTGGCTGTGCGTGCCGGCTGGCTGAGCAGGCTCTGCTGGAGCCCCACGCGAGCTCGGACGCCCCCGACCCCGGGCCGTGCGTTCAGCCTGCTGGCAGAAACGGCAACACTCAGGGGCGCCCGGCAGGTGGGGACAGCGAGCCCAAAAGCCACTCCCCACTGAAGACACAACTAGGTTTACGCAGCAGCCTGGCCTTCTGGGTAGAGTGCCATGCCCAGAGACCAGGAACTGCGACGCAGGGAGGGGAGGCTTCTTCCCCCCCTCCCCCCCGCCAGCTGCACGAAGCGGGGACCCGCCACAGCACCACCACGCACACCCAAAGCGCAGCTCCTGTGCCAGAGCTCTTTGGCAGCGCACTCTCATCAGGCCTCGTGGCACCGCGAGGTGAGCCCGTCACATGGCGGGCAGGGGCTTCCTCCTGGGCCCACGCAGCCTGACGTGGATCCGGGGGATGCGCAGGCAGAGAAGGACGGGCCCGGTGGGAAAGGAGCCCCGTCCTCGGAAGCGCTCCAGCCGAAGCCTGGCGCCACACACCCGGCTCCTATGCTCCTCCGAGGCAGAAGCCTGTGCCGCGTGACCCCGCCCTCAGGAAAGGCTGCCAGCAAGCCGGCAGGTGGAGCCAGGGGACGGCCCCTGGCGACCAGGCAGCTGCCAGAGCGCGGAGACACAGCGGTGCCTGGTGTCTGGAAGGAGCAGGCCCAGGCAGCCGGGCAGGGGAGTGGGGGAAGGTCTGCCGCAGCCAGCAGCTCCGCGCCCCATGCCTGGCCTATGAAAACTGTTCCCGACTTCCCCCAGGTCACCCCCATGCGGGCACCCTCTGGGCACGGACTGTTGCCCCCAGGCCCCGCATCAGGAACACCGGGTGCTCCCACATCCTCCTCCCTCTTCCACCTTCCTGCCTGCACCTCCTGAGGCCGACCATCACCTCCACCTCAAGAAGAGAAGCCAAACCCCAGAGCCAGCGCCTACCACCAGCTGCGCCTGCCCTGGGAAGAGAAGCAGGTGGTGACCCGCAGCCCTTCCCCTGGCACGAGCCTGCGCTGCAGGCCGCTTGGGCCCCGTGCACACAGCACCCATAGCACTCAGATGCTCACAGGAAGACTGCCCGCAGGCCGGCGGCCACCAGCTCGGACACAGGGACCCCTGCGGCCAGACGCTCCTCATGAACTACATGCGGATCAGTGACTAGTGAGCGCCCAGCCTGGTCCTCAGACTGAGACTTGGGGGACCTTCCTCTGTGCCGCGGCTGCACAGCCGGCGGAGCCAAGCCTGGCCCGCAGCCGCCTGAATCAGAGCCCACCTCCCCATGCCGGCAGCGCCCCTGCCTCTCACGTGCACGGAGGCTGCGGTAGATCAGTCCCGGAAGAGCCCCGCCAAGGAGACAGTCTCTGAGGCAGTCCCGCACCGGCCTCACCCACCAGGCCCGCGCTGCCAGCTCTCCTGCTGCTGAGTGCTGCAGCCCTGCATCCAGGACAAGGGGCCGCCCAGACCGGGACCCAGAGGACCTCGCTGGCCCCAGAAGGGGAGGCCTGAGCTCCCAGAGAGGCCTCCCGGGAGATAGACCGCAGTCCCCCAAGAGGCTCTCCCCAGGGAAGTGGCTGCACAGGGGCTGGGGGGGGGCTTCGCTGAAGGCCTGCAGGCGGAGACAGGTGCCAAGTGGAACCTGAGTCTCCTGACCGGCCCTCCCGCCGCCACCGAGGCTCCCGAAGGGTGTGACAGCTGTACCTAAAGGTGGCGGGAGATCTTAACCCGGGGCACTCTGGGGGCTTCACAACACCAGGAGCCTGGGCGAACTGAGACCCCAGGCATCGAGCTTTCAAGAAGCCAAGTCGCCCATCTCAGTCAGGTGCTCCGCTACTGATGTGGAAAAGGGCGGTCAATTAAAAGTGCTAATTTTGAATGAGACTCTTGAAAACTAAGTTCCTATCTCCAAACAGAGGTGGGAGCCGGCAGACTGGGAGTTTTCTGGTTCATTCCAATCAGTGACCTTGGCCCCCACCCTGGCTTATACACATTCCTCCAGCAGAGGCCCTGGCTGTATGACCCCAGGCTCTGAGGGGCAGAGAGCAGAGCTGGCGGCAGGAGGGGGTCTGCCCCAGGTCCTACACTTTATCCAGGAAGCCGAGAGCGAGCCACAGCGCGAGGCTGGACCTGCAGGTACCCAGCGCAGCTGGAGCACAGCTGCAGATTGATAGGGGGCGCCTACCCCCCTGGGCGCCATTGTCTCTTGCTTTAGAATTGGTTTTTTTTCCCCCAGAGTTCACATGAAAATTTTTTTTCAATAAAAGCAAAATTCTGGAACAAGCAGAGTTCAGATTATTCCCTTAGCCCAGCCTTGAAGCTGCACATGCCAACAAATTCTTCTAAACGCACACTAGATTTCCTTGGGCTTTTTTTCCTTTGTATTTTAGCCGTAGACTACGGAAAAGGCAAAATATTTCCATGGGGATGCCTTACTAAATATTTAAGAGATCACTCACAACTAAAGAGGTCTGTTTTGCACTCCCTCCTCCACCCCCAATACTGGCCTTTGAATTCATTATTCCTGGATTTTTTTTTCTTTCCCTGCTATAGGATGCAATATGGTTAAGTTTTAAATTTAAGTTTTATTCATTCAAGAGGTTCTATCACATTTCCCCCCTGCTGTTCACACTATGCCTATGTCTATTTAACAAGAGTTCTTAGAGAAAATGGAGACCTTTGGTTTAGGTGGAGATACTGGAACATGCAGGCTTTAGAACTGTTAATGTTACTCAGATCTGGGTAGGATTTGAATTAACATACAGGCCTGACAGGGCTTCCTACCTCAGGAGCTCTCTTGTCGGGAAATAAGGATGTATAAAGAGGTTTGCAACAAAGAAAGGGATTGGATTCGATTGGAATTCTGATTTGGGAATGTAGCCCAGCCATTTTGCGGGATGGTCAGGGACTTTGCAGGATGAAGATGTGAGCCATGGGAGCTTGGCCATGTGGCCAAGGCCTGGGGCTTGCAGCCTTTGGATGGCCAGGTTAGCAGCATGTGTGCTAAAGGCAGCTAAGGAGTTTGCAGACTTGAACTCCGTTTTGGAGTTTGTTTTGCTGAGTTTAATTTGTGTCTGGAAGAGGCCGTGCGAAAGTTAGGCCTGAAAAGAAAGTGAACTTCGCTGGTTCCGGTACTATGGAGTTTCTACTACCTGGAGACGACAAGGAGAAGACGGCATGGAGGAGTTGAAGCACGCCAAAGGAGCGCGCCAAAGAAAGATGTCTTCAAACGCGTGCATTAAACTCTAACTGACTGATGTTGGTGAGATGATCAGGAGGATTTTTGGACAATCTGGGAAAGGACAATGCTGAGAAAGGTTTTGGACAATGTTGAAGTAATCGGAGTTTTACTGACATGTTTCTTTTTGTAGTAATTAGGAAATCACTCTGCTTAGTAATAAATTAGTCTGCACTGCGAGAGTCTTGCTTTGGCTTGGGATTTTGGTGAGAAGGCTGGGGATGGTGGAAAGAACCCACCGAAGTTTAGAAGAGGGTAAATTGAGGCAAACTAGTCTAAAGTTTAAACTGTTTCTAAGTTTTTCTTTTTAGGTGTGAGAGAGGAAGAGAGCTGAGAAGCTGGTAGCTGATTTTAGCATACCAATAGTAGGTGAACAATGAAAATGCTAACGACCTGTTTGCAGTCTGCTTTGTAGAGAAGCAGGCATAGGTGTGTTAAGTTAAAAAGTCTTTTTTTTCTTTTTAACCGATTTCAGGAGGCGGGGGGGAGGCCCTGGCTGAAAAGTGGCAGCTCAGTCTGCTAAGGACACCCGCGGGGGCCAGAGGCGGTGTACACCTCCTGTCTGGCCAGAAAGGCTGACAGCATTCTCATCTCCCAGAACGCACCAGAGGTGAGCGGGAGGGGTGATGGGCTGCGAGTGTGAGGGGGCGACTTCCCTTCAGTTCCCGCAGCTTGTTCCCTGCTTACACGCGCCTTTCCGTTCCTTTCATGAGCAGCGCTGGCGGCTACTCCGAGAGGCTTTTACAATCCGGCAACTCTTCCCGCACCGAGAGCAGCTATTCAGCCCAGCGGGCAGCGGCAGCGGGCCGGGCAGGCATTAGTCATCAGGAAAGCTTCAAACAACACTCCCACTAGGGGCAGGTCTGGGAGACACAAGAGTCAATTATGCTTCTCTCAGGCCCCGAGAACTGCTGAGGCTCCGAACAAAGCCCAAGTGGAGCCTGTGATCTGGCCCTATCTCTGCCTGCAGCCTCACCTCTGCCTGCAGGCTCAGAACCCTGAAACACACTCTGCCCTGGGGCTACTGGGGCAAGTCAATCTCCTAGGCCCCCCTGAGTCAGAGCTGAGAATGCAAATGCATTGGAGTCTCTCGCAGTCTCGCCCAGACCAGGGAGAGCCTGGGGGCGTCTCACCCTACCTGGTCTCTGTCGGGAAGAGGCAGCTGGCTCTGGACAGATGTCCAGTCCAAAGGACTCGGCTCTTTGAGGGGCCGGTTTTCTACAAAGATTTCGGCCTGTGGAGGGGCTGCAGCTGAGGTCATTTTCACAGGGAGGAAAGAGCTCAGCTCAAACCATTACTGAGCATCTACACTAAACCGGCTGCATCAGAGATGCAAATTAAAGCGAGAGCTGTCATCGACCCCCCACTAGCGCCCTGTGCAGCCGTTCCTCTCA
>PVHY01020418.1:0-25596 GCA_004024945.1 Uropsilus gracilis | reverse complement strand
GTACCATGGACTCAAGTGTTCCCCAGCCTGAGCTTCCCAGGTAGCTGGGATTACAGGCACACGCCACCATGCCCAGCTGTTTTTTTGGAACTAGATCTTGCTATGTTTCCCCGAGTGGGACTTGAACTGCAATCTCTGGTTCCTGCCCTAGCTTCCTAGGCTGCCGCTTACAGGCATGCCCGGCCAGCTTTATAGTTCTAGTCTCTGTCATTGAGAGCATTTCTCCCAGTCAATGTCTGTAGAAGTTTGATGGGGAATGGGTGCTGGCAGAGGGTTGGTCTGGCTCACCAAGAAGCTGCTGCCCCATCTCTGTGGCCTTCTCCCCTTGGAATGGGAGGGTACCTAGCTTGCACTGAAGACATCTCTGAACTGGGAATTTTGTTCTCATCTGTGGAAACATGGGTGTATTTCTGAGACAGTTTGTCACTAAAGTTGATCTCACAGCCTGGTGTCCTATGGATCCAAAATGATCTTCCGTCTCAGGCCTTAATTCTTTTACCTCACCTCCATCTTCATGATATTTGCCACTGAATTAGCGCTTTTGTTGTTCCTGGTGAGGACTGACTGGATTTGGAGTAAACCAGAGGGGGTGATTCACAAACCCCCACCACCACCCCTCTCATTGGCCCACATGCCCAACAGTCTGGCATTCCCCCCGAATCCAGAGGGGGCTCAAGGGAAGGCAAGGCCTCCTGGGCTATGGTTTGCCCAGCTACCTGATGGAGTCCGGCACAAGTGTGGGAATAAGCATGTTGGCCCCAGGCCACTGGTTAAGGGGCCCTGGGGCTCCCTGAAGGCCTCCAGGGCAGGCAGTCTTCAAAGACAAGATCTGCATTTTAAGAAAGAGACCCCTGCCTAGACACAGGAGGGCAGAGCTACCTGTCCCTGCAAATAGTTCCTCCTGAGTTTCTGGTCACTGACAGGAAACAGCCTACAGCACCCCAGGTCTCAGTCTAGTAACATTTCTTAGGTTCCAATAGGAAGCACACAATAAACACAGACATTTTCTATTGTGCTGATGCAAGTCTTAAGACACAAGTCCCAAAGGAGTAGGACTGGACAGGAACTGGAAGAAACAGCAAAAAGATCCCATGGAAAGTTGCGCTAAAAATGGGGCCAGGCTTCCCAAAGTGGTAGTGTCTACAGCTATTCCACAGAGAAAAGGCTCCCTCACTGGAAAGGATAATGAGCTTACCAGTCATTTAATTCAATAAAAACACATGTCCCTGTACGTGGCCTGTGTCCCTGGATGGGGACTAAGGGACACGTGAGGGAGGACAAGTATGGAAATGACCCCAGACACAATTCCCACCCTAAAGCCACTTCCCATGTAGTCAAGAGTTGAGAGGAATATACAGGAATAGCATAGTATTTCTTTCAAGAGAAATAATTTTCATTTATTAAAGTTTAATAGTTATTAATTTAACAAATTATTAAAATGTTAAAGAAAATTAATTACTAAAATTATTAAGTAGGCAGAAACACAACTGAGCATATAAAGTGATAACCTACTTCTTTTTAGTTTTTATTTTGTAATTCTCATACATTATCGGTTATGCTTATATGGTTCCCCTTAAGTTTGGCCCTCCCCTCCATATTGTACCCCTTATTTCCCACCCCGGTCCCCTTTCCCTCTTCCCCCCTCTGGTCACTCCAGCTCCTCTCACTGCAAGCTGTTGGTCCATGTTTGGTGATAACCTACTAACTTTAAAAGAACCTAGTGATCACACAGCACTTGCCTTAATGCTGTCTAAAGATGACATCAGTGAGCACATATCAGTGAGCACATATGCTCTAGCCACATCAACAATGAAGTGGTTCCACTGAGGCAGAGGTCAGACAGTTCTGTTTTAGCAACAGAAGTTTAATCATCCGAACTCTACCAAAAATAGAAAATCTAGTTACAGGAAACTAGAAAGTCCTAATGGAAATCATCACATGCACAGCAATATCCAACAACTGAATTATCTCCAACAGTCTTTTTTTTTTTTTTTTTTTTGAGACTAGGTCTTGCTATTTTTGCCTGTGGAACCACAGGCTCTTGTTGCCCAAGGTACCACAGACTCAAGCAATCCCCAGCCTCAGCTTCCCAGGTAGCTGGGATGACAGGCGCGCGCCACCACGCCCAGCTATTTTTTTGGAACTAGGTCTCACTACAGCCCCAGGCGGGACTCGAACCGCGATCCCTAGCCCCGGCCGCTTCATAGGCTGAAGCTTACAAGCACGAGCCACCGTGCCCGACCTTTATCTCCAACAGTCTTATGTGACTGCAGAGTTAACATGTACCTGGAAAGGAAGAAGAGTTGCCAAGACCACAGCCATTGGCCGGGTGTGCTGACAAGCTTCTAGAAGGCTAGGTGCTGGGATGAGGGTGGGGGTGGGGGGTCAGTTGGTCTGCCAGCTGCCAGACCTCTGCTGTGTAGAAGTGTCCTTGTGTGCACTGTGGGGAGTTTCCATAAAGTCACCAAACCTGTGTGAGAAGCAGACTTTGTAGGAGTAGCAATCGCAGCCAAACTCCAAGAAAACACTGCACACCAAGACTGGACATAACCTTTAGTGAGCTTTGGTAACCTGTGCTGTGGGCTGCCAGAAAGGAAAGCTTTGGCTCCCTATGGGATATGAGAATCCACAGAACTGAGTGGTGCTGTCCACTCGCGGGAACTGAAGCATGGACTTGCATTTCCAGACAAGCTCCTGACCATCAGAGTCATGTCTCCCCTCTTGCAGTCTTCCCCTCCAACCGAACTCAGACCTGTCCCCCACCTCCCCGCACCTGTCTCATCCTCGTGCATTTCTCAGAGGGGTTATAAGGCAGGGAGGACACCCAACTTTCTGCACATACAAGCTCCATCTCTGAAATCAAAAGCAAAGGATGAGTGAATCATCAACTATCTATGCAACATTTTGATTTTTCAGGAGGTCCGTTTTTGCGCCAAAGCCATTTCTTTCTTGACTCTGTGTTCTCACTCTTTTCCAAATTACTTTGAATAGGGGGATTTGTGGTTATTTTTTTAAGACTAGGTCTTGTTATTTTTGCCTGTGAAACCGCAGGCTCACGTTGCCTGGGGTACCACAGTCTCAAGCAATCCCCAGCCTCAGCTTCCCAGGTAGCTGGAATTATAGGTGCGCACCACTACATCCAGCTATTTTTTTGGAACTAGGTCTCACTATGTGCCCCCGATGGGACTTGAACCATGATCCCTGGCCCCAGCCGTGGCTTCCTAGAGTGCCGCTTACAGGCATGCGCCACCATGCCCAGCCAGGACTTGAGGTTTTCATAAGACTTTGCTACTATGACACTTCATAGCCTCATGCCTTGTCAACTACGGTGAATCTTCAGCTTCACCAAGAGCTTTCAAATACTTTTTAGCCAACATACACGTTAATGTTAAAAAGAAAAAAATTTCTTTTTCTACTAAGGCACTTCATCTATCCTATAGCTATATTCCTTAAAAGGATGCTAACATCAGCTGGGCGTGGTGGCACGTGCCTGTAATCCAAGCACTGGGAGGCAAGAGGCCAGGGATCGCTTGAGTTCGCAAGTTCGAGACTATCCCAGACAACATAGTGAGACCTGGTCTTGAAAAAAGCAGCCAGGCGCGGTGGTGGGAGCCTGTAATCCCAGCTACCTGGGAGGCTGAGGTTGGGGAATTGAGTCCACGGGATTGGGACTACCCCAGGCAACATAGCTAGACCTAGTCTCCAAAAAAAATGGATGCCAACATCACTTCTGTGAATCAAGTTGTACGTTCCTATAAAACAACACTACTATGAGGAATGAAATTTTCCACACCCCTGGGAAGTCTTATAACTTACATCTCCAGCCACCCTGAGCCCCAACAGTGAATGCCAGTTGATTTGAGGAGGAATAGATGTGTTATCAGGAAAGCTCTCCCAGAGAATTCTCATCCCATATTTGTTACGAACACCCTGTCTTTCACAGCACACCAAACACCCACTCCTGTGAGCAAACCCCAGCTCTCAGTGATCCTGTCTTTCCCACTTCTCTCTTGTATCAATCCCTCACTGCTCCTTGACCTCAAAGCGCCTCCAATGACAAGTCTTTATCCTTATGAGCCATTTTATGTCCTTAGCTTAAAAGGCAATCAGTCCTCGCATATGCCCTCATCACGTGTCTTGTCCCTGTCACGGACACCCACCCTGCTCAGACCCAGCATTCCACAGAGCAGCTATCCCCAGAGGACAGAGACGCAGTTTCGTTAACTGGCCCTCACTGACTTGATCCCAAAGGGCCCTCCCTGAGGACGCAACCGCCCTGCCACAGACCACCCACCATTCAGCGTCTCACTCCCCGGTGCCTGTCATGACTTCTAACTTCCCTTTCCCTTCCTCAGCTGATAACACCACTGCTTCATTTACAGCGTGCCTAGGACAATACATGGAAATACTAAGAGCTTCCATGTTTACTGAATAATAAAATATATTGAGAGAAAAGGGATT
The DNA here is from genome assembly GCA_004024945.1 of Uropsilus gracilis. Lineage (NCBI taxonomy): Eukaryota > Metazoa > Chordata > Mammalia > Eulipotyphla > Talpidae > Uropsilus > Uropsilus gracilis. The sequence goes on along the minus strand of PVHY01020418.1, from coordinate 21,135 downwards.
CTACCTTAGAGTAGAAACACATTTTTCGGTGTCAAACCCGCTTCCTGAACTGCCCCCACTGTGCTGGAGTCCTCCGTGACGTGCAGCAAGCTCCTCTGAGGCAACGTGGGGTGAAAATTCGGTTTTACTACTAGTCCTGTCACTAGCAAGTAATGTCTGTTGGATGACTCCCTCAGCCCCTCATAGCATATTGCTTATTCTCAAAGAAGAGATCTACCCAACACAAAACTAGTCATACACTCAACAAACACCAAGAGCCCTTTTCTTTCTGAAGTTTGTCAAAGGGTCTTCTGCAGTGTGCAAAATAAAGTTCCACTCCACAACCTGGTGGAGCGCTGCTAATGTCTCACAGCACATGAGATGTTGGTGAGTGAGAGCACAATTCAACTCACAATGGTAGCCTAAAAGCCAAAAAGTTAGTCGCATATGAACAAAACTTTCTTGCTATGGATATGCAGAAAAATGTCAGGTTAGATGAGAATGACCAATTAAGATTATACTTAGTCAATAAGCACACATATTTTGAAAGGAGTCTTTGCTTAAAGAACACAAAAAGACTAAGCGCTCGGTAGAGACTATAAATCAATGGAAACTTACGGATCCACATGTATTACTAACTAAACTGTCACCGCTGCATTTCTCCAAGTCGTTGGTTGAAAGTATCCCACACGTGAAAAAAATACCACTAACTCCTCCCTGCCCCCCCCACAAAAAACACCAACACATATTGTCAAGCAAAATATTTTTAATTAGTAGGCTGATCATAAATAAATCCACATAAAAGATTTAACAGAATTACAAAGAGTTTTGTGTTTCTTTTGTGGACTCAGTTCATAATACGCATTAGTCAACCTCATTCTCTAGTGCGACAAAAAGAGTTGTCACCCCGAAGATGCAGCGCAGGGAAGCAGTTCATCTTCTGTAGTTACATTTTTACATTTTCTTTACAAATGTAACATTTATGTACATTATATATATATACTCTCTATAGTTTGAGTACTGAAACTCTATTGTTTTTACAGGGAAAATATTGAGTTCATTTCATGAATACGAATCATTCCTTGTTAAAAAGTAATTCATATAAACAAATAATAACACGGTACCACTGCCTGTTGGCATCTCTTGTCAGAGTTCGAGTCCGGAATTGTTCTATTAATATAAGAAAAAAAAGAATTGACCTAAATTTACATCATGACGTGTCAAGTAGCTACATAAATCTGCCCACTGATCATGGGCAGCACTGATGAGCTGCGCTACTGGAAATGTGTGGGAACCAAGTCAAACATTCTTGGTGAAACGGCCTCACCGTAACATCACAAGCACTACTTTAGACGGGAGAAAGCCCATCCCGTTCCTTCTTCCTCTTCGCCTTTTCCCAAAGCCACAGACAGGGTGCTGTGCTACGGTATCTTGTAACATCAAAAGTCTTCGTCTCAAACTGCCTACGTGCTCCGCTGACAGGTTGCGCTTTGCCTGGGTTACGGTCTCTGTGTTGGGACTCAAGGTCATTCTACCTCACTTACAAATCTGCTGCTGAACATGAAGCAAAAACTCGTAGTAAGAGAACGCAGCTTCCGTCCGGTCTTCGATCAAATGTTGGAAAAACTCCGTTTTGGCAGGACTCTCATCTCTGAGAAAGAGAAAAGGATGGTTAGCTTAAAATTTGTCCGTACTAAAAAGCATAATTAGGTATCTGAAAGATGACTAAGACATGGGGGCTTTAGGAAAATGGGACACCATATCATCCTACAACATGACGTGTTTTGAAATTAAGTGAAATGTGCCAGAAGATAAGCAATTGCGCATAGACTGAACAGGCTGACACAACTCCATGATTAAGTCATGATAGTACTTACTTTACCACGTGAAGAATCGAGCTCAGAGGTCTGTTTTCTCTAAGCCAAGTTATAAAGGACCTGGTTCTTTCCGATGCAAGTGTATCCAGCTCCGGCAGATGTGTCTGGCGGAAAAAATGTAATTAGGACATGATTTTCCTGCTCACCGCTTCAACTGTGTTAGAACCAACTCATGATTCTTCTACCACCAACTAACTACAACACACTTTCCAGACAGAAGAAAGTGAAATTGTCAACAAATCTGTTTATATTTTCCCGGGTAGGTCAATAAAACACAAACAATAATCAACATATTACTAACATTGTACCTGAATGTGCTTTTTCTGGGTAAGTCAATAAAACATACAGACTGATTAGTATGTTGGTGGGATAGTGTTGCTACTTGGGTTTCTTCTATAAAGGAAAGAGTCAAACGAAGGTGGTTAAGTTCCTAAATCTGCTATATTCTTATTTCACCGAATAGTTATATATTTTAATAATAATTTTAGAAGTTATTCTCCAAAAATTCTATTTTCCATTCAGTCCTTAACATTTTAAGGGCAGGGAGTTTTGAAGAACACTGTGAATGTGTAAATATAGAGTAAAACTATAAAAAGGCTATTTTTAAAAGACCTAAAAGCCTGTTTTATTTTTATGCCTCAGATTTGTTAATCTTTCTCATCACTGACTTTCAAAGGCCTTAGGCAATTTACAATAGTAAAGATTATTTTTCTAGCATTTCATTTTTCTCACAGCAATCTGAAATGCAATTTTTATCACATTTATCATGCCTTAGATCTTCTGAATTCTATTCTTTTCTATTAGATGTTTACTGTGCAAGTACCAAAGTGTTTAAATAATCTTTATTTATTTATTTTTTTGAGACTAGGTCTAGCTATTTTTGCCCTTGGAACTGCAGGTTCATGTTTCTCAGGGTACCACAGACTCAAGCAATCCCCAGCTTCAGCTTCCCAGGTAGCTGTGATTACAGGTGTGTGCCACCATGCCCAGCTATTTTTGGGGACTAGGTCTCGCTACGTGCCCCTGGCTGGACTTGAACCGCGATCCCTGGCCCCAGCTATGGCTTCCTAAGCTGCCACCTACAGGCATGTGCCACCATGCCCGGCCTTTTAAATAATCATATTTTTAAAATAAAGTTGTTTTATTTAGTAGGATTTATTTTCATATGCCATTCCTCTTTCTTGATATTATGTTTTTTTAAAACTTATTATCCTCATATGCTGAGACTTCAAAATGAACTGAGATTACCACATCAAACATAAAAGATACATAAAGATCAATCAGACGACAGCAGAAAGTGCTAAGAATTACACTGACTTCATATCAAATTTAGGAGAAAGGATGTATTTACAGTATTCAAGATTATAGTGGGACTTTCTGGTTAATTAAATATCAACTACTTTCAGGATCTACTTCTTTAATACTGATTGAAACACATACAATAAAGACCTACTAAAATTATGTTTATTATCAGCAAAATAATATAAATAGAAGTTGCTCAAAAACAACTTGGCTGCTTGTCAAAAAAATAAACACTTTACCAAAAGACCCAACAATTTCACTCGTAGGTATACATTCAAGAAAACTGATTACTCGTGTTTATGCAAGCACACAAGCTGCTCAAATAGTCCGAAAGTGAAAACAAGTCAAATGTCTGCGAAGACTGGGCAATAAACCACGGCACAGTCACGCCACACTACACTGCCACCAAGAGGAAAGCGCTGATACATGCTACGGCATGGATGGGTCTTGGGAACACCATGAGAATCAAAGCAGCCAAACAAAGAGGGATGGGATGATGATGATGGGATTCCAGATCCGGCAAACTCATAGAGGGGGAGAAAGCAGAGAAGCAGCTGGATGCCGGGGGCGGAGGGGGGAGGGTCAAAAGGGGAATGCTGGGAGATAGGGGTATTTTTTTTTTTTTTTTTTAATTGAGATTAGGCTGCTATTTTTGCCTGTGGAACCGCAGGCTCACGTTGCCCGGGGTACCACAGACTCAAGCAATCCCCAGCATCAGCTTCCCAGGTAGCTGGGATTACAAGCGTGTGCCATCATGCCCAGCTATTTTTTTGGGACTAGGTCTCGCTACGTGCTCCCGGCGGGACTCAAACCGCGAACCCTGGTCCTGGCCTCAGCTTCTAGGCTGCTGCTTACAGGCATGCGCCACCTAGATAGGTGGCCTAGATATTAGATAGGGGTTTTTTTTCCTGGAGTCACTAAAATGCTCTGAAATGAGAAATTCTGGATGGTTATAAACACTGTGAATAAAACTGAAAACTAAGGAACTGTATACTTTAAAGTGGTGAATCTTACGTGAGCTTTGTCTCAAAAAAGAGTTTAACAAACAGGCACGCAAAATCGTAAGGCTGTATAAAATTCACTGACCATTTTCTGTGGTATTGACGCAAAATTGGGGTACCCAAGGACATCTTCTATGAAGCTACTGTCACAGCCTTTTCCAATCCAGATGTAAAATACCTAAAACACAAACAACCCAACCCAATTATTAAAATTCTCCAATCAGAAACCCAGTCAGGATAATTTTCTCAAAATTGGACCAAGTTTACGCAAGGGAAGGTGCTACTGTTCCTACTTTACTAAGTAGGAGCAAAGAGTTAACAACAAAACCTGTAACTGGAACATTCAAAAACCTACACCGAGGACTGGTGAGGGCCTCATGTTTGCTTCCAAGTCAAAGCTTCCCACAGAACAACTTTCATCTTCTTCACTATCATTTTCCCAGCATGCATGCAATACTCTCACCAGAATACTTGCTATACCCACCCCACTATCATTCCTACCCACCACTGCAATAGCCCCTTGTATTTTCACTGATGGGGTCTCTGTCATCCCTTTTGTGGCTCTCTGAATTCTTTTCCTGCCTAGAAGCTGTCACTTAAGAAGGCATCTCAGTCATTTTCACACGTGACCACCACCCTGCCCAGGGACTTCAGAACTCTGACCCAGGTATAGGTTGAACTGGATAAACTTAGAGGTTCCTTTGAATTTTACTATTCTGGTTGGTAAAATTCCTGAAGACAGGAATTTATCTTTTTACTTCTCTTCATCAAGTATGTATCATCTGTGACAGTAAATGGTCCATGAAAATAAAGTCATTAATCTATGACAGCAGGAAGATGTCCAACTCAGAGTATCTAGAGTAAGTTGACCTCTATGCCAGTTTCCAACTTACTGCTCCTCAGGCCCTAATCTCCCACCTCCCTTCCACTGCTCATGTGTGATGGCAGAACTGAGCCCCGTTAAGTTTTCCTTTGGCCTGTCGCTGAAGCTTTGCAGGAGAGGGTGCTTACAGAGCCACAGTCCATGAGGAAAGCACCTTCTCTCGTCAGCTTCTCTGCAGACAGCTTTTGGAGTGGTGGCTGAGGCACAACCCTGTCGTTAACATGTATCGCACCCTGGGGGGAAAAAAAAGGTGGACTGTGAATGAGCTGACATCACTATCATCACATTAGGATAGAAGACTGATTACACCTAGGCTGAGGAATCAAATGCACTCAAAAAGATAAAAGCATGGACATGTAAGAGGATCTGCCCACTGCTCTCCTGATCAGGATAAACCGAGATCAGGATAAATCGAGAGGATGACGGCAAGCATGGCACGACTTGACGTTTCTCCAGCGACACGACGCAGAGAAGATACCAAAGTGGGGAGTTAACAAAAGGAAGAAAACAACAAAAACTACACAGTTGCATGCGTGTGAAAAGTTCTGTTGAAACACCAGATTTGGTTTATGATAGTCAAATTGAATTCCGATCATATCAGAAAGTGGATATATACAAATACACATGAACATGTTTCCTCTACAACTTAGCTTTGTAACAGATACAGCTACACTCACAAGTGAATGACTTTCCACATGAAACTATTTTTGAAAACCCTACAGCCACAGAATGTCTGACAATCTGACCGACCCATGGTTCAGTCAACTCCACAGTGACAGTCCTTAGTTACTGCACTACTGCTAAAGGAGAAAGCAGACGGGAGAACTGTGGATCACACATTAACGCCCCAGCCACAGGGTCAAGCCATCAACTAGGTTCAAATTAAAAAACTTAAGTGCACCACAAAGTCATACCTCGTCCGTCAGCCTGTCTATCCTGTATAAGTTGGGATGAATCATTTTCATCAGATGAACCAGGGGCTGGCACTTGATCTGACACATGGCATACACTCGATCATCCAGACGTGTGCTGGTGCCAGTTCTGAACGCTTTCTGTATGGGGGAAAGAGAGGCATTTCAGTCAAAGGTAAGCCTAGCGGACACATTTTAAAACAAGTATATACACAAGCCACCTATTGAGTCATGGAGAAAGCATGGGCTTCCAATCAGAAAGCCCTGCATTCAAGTCTCAGCTTTAACATTTAACACAAGTAGGTGTGTGAGCAAGTTACTTAGCTTCTCAAACTTACACTGTCACCCAAGGAAAACAGGGAAAACAGCACACAGGCTACAGGAAGGGTTACACGGCTCATGGACAAGTCACACCTATGGTGGTGCCGAGACGTGGGAGGGGTTCAGGGAACAGGTCGTCTCCTTCAGGCACTCGCTGAGAGTGCAGTAGGCACTGGAGAGCCCAAGCAGCTCCCACGTATTTAAGCATGAACATGCAGTTTCCCCGGTCATCACGTGTTGACATGACGACACTGTCCACAATCTTTTCCTGCTCTTCAAAACTTCTGAGGCTAAACTGCAAAACCTTCTAATCAAGTATGTTTTTAGAAACCCAGAAAACCCGAATCTCCTTTCTTCACCTGCCTGTCAGGAATTTAAAAAGACCTGACAAACGGTTAGAGCAGAGAGCTTGCTACCTGTTTGAGAAGGGCCAAAATATACAGCGGGAACAGCTTAAGGGAACTGGGTGCCATCAGGGCGGAGTGCTGCACGTGGGAGACAGCCGAGCCGTAGGCAGACAGCGAGTCCACGACTGCGTTCACGAGGGCGTCTCTGGCGTCCGACAGACTTGAGGAGATAGAGCGATCCACAGCTAGAAAGCAAGGAAGAGGAAAGGGATTCAAGCACTAGATTCCCATGTATGCTGTAAGATATAAAGCTGACATGCTTTGCTTAAGAAGTCACCAAAGACTATTGTTTTTAGAACAGAAAAACAGATCTTATCTGCTCACTCACTTTAAAAGTACCCGCTCGTTACACAGCATTTCCAAAACAAATCTGACCAGATGTGACAATCAGAACAAATCTAGAGTTGAGCCGGGCACAGTGGCTCGTGCCTGTAAGCTTCAGCCTATGAAGCGGCCGGGGCTAGGGATCGCGGTTTGAGTCCTGCCTGGGGCCCATAGCGAGACCTAGTTCCAAAAAAATAGCTGGGCGTGGTGGCACATGCCTGTCATCCCAGCTACCTGGGAGGCTGAGGCTGGGGCTGGGGATCACTTGAGTCCGTGGTACCCCGGGCAACCAACGAGAGCCTGCGGTTCCACGGGCAAAAATAGCGAGACCTAGTCTCCAAAAAAAAAAAAAAAAAAAAATCTAGAGTTGGAGAACATTTACTGTCCACCTACCTCTGAGAAAGCCCTGGAGATGTTTCTGTGATAAAAAAACAAGCTGCAGAAAGAAAGTATCTTTTTTTTCTCTGCATAAACAATGTAAGTTCTGGAGCCTAAGTGAGCTATGAAAATCTTTTCATTGTTTTCAAAGCTATAGTAATCACTTTGAAATCTTGTCAAAACCTTCCCATATCAACAAAAGAAGGGTGCAAACTAAACAGTCTCACGCAGGGAAGGGCTCAAAATAACACTGCTTGAGACTTATTCCTACCAACTACATATTTTATTAGACATTTTCATACATCTTCCAAGTCTTAAAAATGAGTCAGTTTTTAAACCTATTAAAATAACCAGTTATGATACAATTAATTTGAAGTAAAAAAAATCTAAAGTGATAACTTAAACACTGGGGTGCTTAGTAAATGCTACTGTCGTTTTTCCCAGAATGGGTATTAATGCTTATTTTTGTACAACATGGATGAAATAACAAGGTTTAGTTCATGTCTAAGTTCACCTAAATGGTAAATTGATAAAAAACAAGAACCTGATTGTTATATTAATTCCCCAAAAGATTGAAAAAAAAAATTCATAGTAAAATTTACTACTTTGAGGACAGGTTTATGGTGGTTTCACATCCAGCACGACTCATGTTCTCTCCACGCAACAGGCCGAGCCCCAGACACATCGTGGGCTGTTGCCCTGGGTGGGAGTCCTCCCACAGTCCCCAGCGGGTCAGTCACTGCTCTGTTCCTCGTCCCTGTGACTCTCGTGCCCCCCAAATGCCAGGTCAGTGGCGGCCAAGGCATCTACCTGGGGCCCAGTTCCTGCTCCCGGCAAAGCAGGGGTCACTCAGGGCTGCTCTCATGTGGGAGCGCATGGCCTGTGGCCGCCGAGCTGAATGCCCCTAAGGACCACTACTGCTGTGAATTGGAAATGTGAAACCGTGTACTTTGGAAATCAGGGGTTTCTAGTGTGGAAACTGCCCAGGCTGCAGTTTACAGGTTCAAAAAAGGGGCTTTCCCTGCCCTTTACTAGTCCACTCACCCATATTTGCCAGCAGACAGAGGGCGGCCTGCACGTCCACTCCGGCGTAGACGTCAGCCAGGGAGCTCACCACCGGTAAACACAGCGTATGCACGCGGATTCTCCGCTCACCTGGAGGGAGGAAAAAGGTCACCGCAAAATGTCGGGCCAGAAAGGAACAAGCAAAGAGGACAAACTATGATGGGCACTACGGCTTGGCTGGGATTGAATTGAATGACAACACATTTCAAAGACAAAACACTCTCCATGTCTGAAGACAGAGCAGGGACACACACTGTATTCTGTGTGCAACAGCACATTAACTCTCAGTTCTTCCTCTAGCTTCTACTCCAGAATTAGATCCACACAGCAAGATGTCAGAAAACAGACAGTCAAACAACAGAGGCAGGTCTTTAGGGCTCCGCAGAATGCTTCATTTTATGGGGCAAGCTACAATGCTAAGGCTGGGAGAGCCGGATTTGGCAAAGGTTGTTTATCAGACACTTGCGATCCTAGGAACCCAAGTTCCCCATGGATTAAAAAAAAACACACACACAAACCATTATTTAAAGACTAAGAAATGAGTTTCTAAAAAGGGGACATATATTTAATCCCAACTGCAAATGTCACTGTTTCCAGCTGCAGTTTCCTCCATTCTCCCTGTTCTCTCCAGCACGTGAAGGGAGGGGAGAGCTAATGACGCAGGTGACTTCTGCCAACAGTACCTTTGCTTGATGTGTACAGCAGGGCTGTCTGAAAGCACACTAAGGAGGTATCTGTCAGACTTTCCTCAATTGACAGCTGTACTGCAAATCCAGCGTCAGGATTGATGTTGGCAAGGGATAACAAATCGATGGAACGGACAAAGAAGTTTCCATGGAAAGTGTGCATTGAGAGACCTGGGGAAGAGAAAACTTGTTACAAAAGATGAAAAGTTGCACTTTTAGTTCAGGATAAAGCTACTTTTTAAAGTAAAAGATGTCTGACTGTGAATCAATAGGTATCAGCAGACATTCCAAAATATCAATTCAAAAAACCCAAAGCAGGTTTTTATGGAAGGGAAACTAAGCATTTAACTTGCACTATAACCAAATCTACAATATTTTTTCACTTGTGATTTGAAGATGAAGATCCAACTGATGTACAAAATTATGAGGACTGCTGAGGGTACAATGAGGGTTACTCTACAGCTGAAGAATTGAAAATAAGGAGTCAGAATTCCTCCAGTAAACATGCTCATAATAACCATTAAAACAGTTTTCATTACATGAAATCTGAATCCTTTTCCTGCCTAGAAGCTGTCACATAAGAAGGCATCTCAGTCATTCTCACAGGTGACCACCACCCTGCCTAGGACTTCGAACTCTGACACGGGTATAGACTAAACTGGATAAACTTCTGAGATCCCTTTGAATTTTATGATTCTAGATGGCAAAATCCCTGAAGACAGGAATTTCTTTTACTTTTCTTTACCAAGTATATATAATCAGTGACAGTAAAGGTGATTATGTGTGATTATGAAGACAAACATCATGACTCACTTAAGATCTTCTATATTCTCTTAAGTGCTCCTAAAACCACCTCCGAAATGGTATTCTCTTAAGTTATTCTTTTTTTTGTTTTGTTTTGAGACGAGGTCTCACTATTTTCGCTTGTGGAACCGTAGGCTTACGTTGCCTGGGATACCACTGACTCAAGCAGTCCTCAGTCTCAGCTTCCCAGGTAGCTGGGATTACAGGCATGCACTACTATGCCCAGCTATTTTTTTGGAACTAGGTCTCGTTACGTGGCCTGGGCGGGACTCGAACCCCAATCCCTGGTTCCGGTTGTGGCTTCCTAGGCTGCTGCTTACAAGCAAGTGCCACTGTGCCCGGCCTCTTACATTATTCTTAATGAAATAAAACAATTGTGTTTGCCCGCTTATTCAAATTCCTTAAAAATTATTCAGCAACAACAAAACAATTCTGTGGAGCAAGTCCTTTATGACAATGAGTAATCATATGAAGTAGTCACATATAGTCATATATAAGCACCTATTAATTTTTTCAGAAGTATGTCATATAAAGTATAATTCTTGATAATGCCATACCTTTCGTACACCTTATTCTCATAACAGCCTCAAAGCCAATTTTCCTTGTAAGATAGCGCTTCAGGTCCTTTTGTAACTTTTCTGCTTGTGAAGGATTGTGAGTAAAGTGGAAAGACGGGTAATAATAGATGCATCCTGCAGAATACTTGGATATACAAGCTTTAGAGAGAAACATAAGTATTAGTTCCTGTCCAGCCACAGTACAGATTACAGAATAAACACGTTTATCCTATATATTTATTCTATATATTGAATAAACCTAAGAGAAAACCGAAACTGTCAAAACAAGGATCACACACACATCTGAGAAAACAAAAATCTAAGTATAAGTAAAATAAAGTGAGAAGAACAGCTCCGGGTTTCCTGCGAGCATCAGGGTAAGGGGACTGTCTTTTAAAAGCAAAGCAGTAACAGTGTTTTATATTTGTACAGTGTTTTCACATGTACTGATCATTGTCATAATTATTTCACTTACACGTCTTTCTCCCCAAAACATTAAGAACGCTGGGTAAAGAGTTGAGATTGAGTCATAAGCTTAAAATGTTTACAGCAACAGATATACTCAAGGCTTACTTCTTACCTAGAGAGGCAAGATCAGCGTACTGTGAGCTCAGCAGGAAGAGATCCACTGCGGTCTGCTGCCCCGAGCAATCTAAAGCGAGTTTCTTATAAAAGTCGGTTGCAGGGCCAAGATGTTGCACAACCTAAGTCAACACCCAGGACGGAAGGCAAGAGTCAGAACCTGGAATCAGGCACACTGTCAACACCCATCTGGTAAGGAGTGGGAGACCCCCGGCTCCTCATCAAGCTAGGGGTGTGTCTAGGCAGTGGCCACAGATTTCCTGTAACCAGAGCTGCTCACAGTCAGCAAGCACTCACGTGCCAGCACTTTCAAGATGTTTTACATGAATCAAATGACTTAACCTGTCACAGACAGTAACAGTCTGTCTCGCAAATGATCTACATTTTACAGATGAGGAAACTGAGGCCAAAACTGCTTACGAACTTGACCACTCAGCAGTTACTGAGTGGTGAATGTTGGAAAATAAACCCAGGCAGCCTGGCTGCAGAGGGAGTGCTCTGAAGGTTTTTCCTATTGGTATAAGGATACTTGAGCTGAGGCGGCACTCGAGAGTTAAAAATGGAAGGGCCAGGCTCAAAGTTCTTAATCACTACACTACACTACACTACACTACACTACACTACACTACACTACACTACACTACACTACACTACACACTACACTACGTAACAAAATGTTTCAATACTCTTAACACTACACTACACGACACTACACTACGTAACAAAATGTTTCAATACTCTTAGCAGACCTGCTCCAGTTTAGTTTAAAATGAGCTTCTTTCTCAAAAGCCATTTAATATTCAAATCTCTATAAAAACTAAAAGATGTTACTCTTTTTCTCTAACAACATGGTCAAGATAAAAAAGCCACAGTAACTCACAGCAGTTAGAAGATAAACATCCACGTGAGTACACGTGGAAGAAAAATAGTTAAGTGGAGCCCAGTAAACAAGTGCATCAGTAAGTGCAATCATTTTTACTGTTTGAGCAAGTTAGTCCTTTAGGAAAACCTAAACAGGTGGCTACAGATTTATGACACCATAAAAACTGCTTAGTTAAAAAAAAAAAAAAACTGCTTAATTCATAACTAGTTGTAAAGGATCTTCTTTTTTTTTTTATTCATTTTATTGATTTGTCACAATTGTGCATTAATTGATCCCTCCTCCTCCCTCTAAAGGATCTTCTTAAAATTAACTTGAGGTAGAACAAAATTCATGCAAAAAGAACAAAACTGGTTTGATTCACGTGTTTGAAATGGGGATTAAAATACCCTGATCAAATCCCTCATGTAAATAAATCCAAGTAATATCCAGTCTCGTGGTTTTTTTATACTGGAGGTAACTAGTCAATTGCTAGGAGGCAACTGATTACATCAAGTACTTTCACATTCACTTTTATTTTTTTTTTTTCTTGGAGACTAGGTCTCACTGTGTTGCCCGGGGTAGTCTTGGACCCGTGAACTCAAGTGATCCCGAGCCTCAGCATCCCGAGTAGCTGGGATTACAGGCGTGTGACTGCATCTGGCCACATTTACTATTTTTTAAAGAAAAATTTTAGAGATCTCAGAAAATGCTCGCAATATACTCTTAAAAGATGGCCAATTATGCTGACCTGCCTATTTTTAAAACAAAATGCTATTATCTTGACAGTGAGATTATCAACGTCTTATATTTGTCTTCACGTTTCAACGATTTGTTGTTAGCTTTAGAATTTAAACACTCTGAACAAGCATGTTAGGTTATCCTATCTGAGATTTAGTCTATTGTCATGTATGGAACAGAAAAGAGCTCAGGAGTCAGAACAGAGTCACAGTTTTACCATGAAATCGTCACTTCACTCTCCTAGCAAGAAAGCTTAATCTGTTTCCTCATGTGTAAAATGCAAGGGCTAGTGAAAATGACTTCTAACTTTCTGTGACTTGCAAGCAAACAATAAAAACACAGGACATCACAAGAACAAAACAATGATCCAAGTTTAACTCTTCTGTCATCTTCATGGCTAACAAAGTAGAAAAGCAGACGATGCGCCATAGTTGAAAGGTACACAGGGGTGGGAAACACCGTCTTGAATCTGACAGAGAAAGGAGACAGATGCTACCTTAGTGCTTGAGCGCTGGTTGGGGTCCTCCCTGGACTGCAGTAGCCCTGCGCCCAAGGAAGGCAGCTGCGTCTGAAACACGGATACGCGGCCGCCCGTTGGAGACATGAGCTTAAAGGCGGCTTGCAGCGCGGGGCCGAGGGCGCTGTGTGTTTCCCGCGTGTTGGTGAACATACTTGGGAGTGCGTTCAGCAAGTCTCTTATAAGCTGCGGAGCAAAGGTTAAGAGGTAATTACCGAACAGGCAATGTTCCTCTTCCCACTGCTCCAGAGCATGGCAGAGTGTGCCACTGCATTGCAGGTGGCAAGCACGGAGGCGTGAACAGATCTGCCCTTACACTGTGCAATGGGAACACATCTATGATGAGGGCAACCCCCCTCCACGCTCCCGACACACACAAAGGCTAAATATCTTAGTGCACAACTGGATCAACACAAATTTTGCTACCTTAAGGAAAAAAAGAAATCAGTCTCACCTCTTTACTTTCATATAGATTCACAAGTAAGCTGTCCGGTGTAGGCAGAAAAACATCTACAGGGGAAACATAGTTTAATCACCATGCCAGTCAAGTAAAAACAAAATAATACTTTAAAAACTCTTAGTTTATATCTGGCCATACATGGAGCAGGCACTATAAAATTGCTTTGTTAAATATATATACTCTGCACTTTTCAAACACACATAAGTGTGCACAGAGGTGTAAGAGAATTAGGATGAAGTATTTCCCAGAAAATCATGTATTTTAAATCAAATAACAAGTTGCATCAAACTCATCTTACAGCATTCTAAAGAGAGAAATTGTAGAATTAAGCAATCTGAATCCCCAAATTTGTCAGTAGAAGGACATTTTATTCCCCACTTACCATCTATATCAGAGACAATCAACATCTGGGGCTGTGATAATCCTTCCTGTAAATTGTAGAAATGAATAGTGCTATCAAAGGTCATGAATCCTATTCTTGTTCGGGAATCGCCAGGAAGCCTGATGATAAAAAAAGACAATCTTAAATTCATTGTGCTCAATAACTTACTTTACTAAAACGAACCAACAAACACCACCTGAAATGCTACATCGAGGAGTAATTACAAATGCTTCTCTAGAGGACAGAAAAGTTCTCCCTACCTGAACTACCACGTATCAGAGAAGAGCAAGAGTGGAACATCCCATTTTCAGATGAAACCACCAAAGTGTTTAGGGTTCACTGAACTCTGGGGGTGGGTAATAGTGTGGTAACAACACCTGAAGGGGGTGACCCCTATACATCTAAATTATATACAATATTGTAAACCAATAAAAACAAACCACAGAATTTTCTGGATTTTTCACTGATTATATCTATTTTTTCTTACATTGCTGTCTACCCCCAAAGTTCTCCCACCACATCTCTCATGAATCGTCATTCTGATCCCGTATGCTCCTCCCTTCCCCCCCTCCCTAGCTATATGCTTCAGTTCTGTTATCAGTAAGCCAGTTTTAACTTTTCCTTGTCCTTTTGTTTGGCTTCTCTACATCCCACATAAAGTGAGACTATTCGGCATTTATCTTTCCCTTTCTGATGTATTCCAGCTAGAATAATTCCTCCCAGGTCTGTCCATGTTGCCACAATTGACAGGAGTTTGTCTTTTCAATGACTGAGCAGTATTTCAGTGTGTAAATTTACCACAGCTTCTTGACCCACTCATCTACTGTGGGGCATCTGGGTTGTTTCCGTATCTTAGTTATTGTAAGTAGTGCTGCAATGAACGTAAGTGTGCAAGTTTCTTATTGAATGAGTGTTTTGTGTCTTTAGGGTAGATTCCCAGAAATGGAATTACTAGACTAAATAGTAGCTGAGGGTTCCCCATAGTGTTTCAGTCTGCATTCCCACCAGCAGCGTGAAAATGTTCCTTTTTCTCTGTATCCTCATCAGCACTTGCTGTTGCCCGTTTCCTTGATATGGGACGTTCCTGCGGGTGTTAGTGGGCTCTCACTGTGGTTTTGATTTGTATTTCCCTGATTATCAGTGATGGTGGACATTTTTTCATTTAGCTGTTGGCCATTTGTTTTCATCTTTGGAGAGGGGTCTTTTAAGCTCTTCTGCCCATTTCTTGATAGGGTTCTTTGTCTTGGTTTTGTTGAAGCATGTTTTTGTATATATTTGATACCAGTCCCTTATCAGAAAAACTGCAGAAATATTTTTAAAAAGACTGAACTACATTCAAATAATAATCCAATACTAAAACTGACACAATTCAAAAATCAAAAATTTCTTGCTAACTCTCAAATATCCTCACCATTGAAAAAGGTATTCATATTTTCGTTTTCAATGTTACAAAACTTCTATATGCTGCTTAAATATTTTAAAGAGAGGAAGACAAATATTTATTTGACTGACTGTGATGCGAAGCAGATTTTTAGGTGTAAAATTTAAAGTAAAAATCTATTTCAGAACACTGAGACATTCTAATATTAATCTCTTAAATTTTTTCTGCTAGAACTCAGTATTTTAAATGTCAATGCCACAGTCTAAGAGAATAAATTACCATTTCATTGCCTGTCAAGCTCTCTTTGTTATCAAGACAGAAGCCTCATCTTACAGAAGTATGTTTCTAAGTACTGGCAACCAACAGTTGTTATGCATTGTTTCAGCAGTACCTTTAAATTACCTCAGAGTATTACGACGCAAAATAGTGTGCACGAGGCGAAGCGGCACTATCACTATTACGTGTGACGGATCAGGCTGCTCAAACGCTTCAAAGAACAGCGAGCCGCAAGCTGTGTGGCAGGGCAGCTAACCAACACTGGTTAGAATTTATAATGTTTCTACAGACTTATCTTCACTTCACTGCAATTTCTGATCTCACTGAGTGTTAGACTGCAGTTACCTGTTAGAACTGACACTACCCGCTCTCCTCCATGTTGGAAGCAGAATGGAGTCAGAGCTGCTCCAGCCTGAAATTCCTCAGTTATTTCCAGAATCCTCTCCAAAGACCGTTCTGCTGCGATTCTTCACTCCACTTTTCCATTTAAATGTTTTTATTGATTACATATTTAAGTTTTTTACACTGCAGTATTCCCCAAAGTTCTCCCAACACCACGTCACCTGTGAATTGTCATCCTGACCCCTAATGCCCATCCCTCCCCTAGATTTCTCCTCCCTCTCTCCCCCTCCCTTGTTGTATGCTTTAATTCTGTTGTCAGTTTGCTAGTTTTAACTTTTTCTTGTCCTTTTGTTTGTTTTCCCCTATATTCCACATATAAGTAAGACCACCCAGTATTTATCTTTTTTACTTCTGGCTTGTTTCTACTAGCATGATTCCTTCTAGCCGTAAATGACACAAACTCATCTTTTTGATTGCTGAATAATATTCTACCATGTAAATACACCACAACTTTTTGATCCAGTCATCTGTTTTAGGGCCTTTGGTCCTGGTTACTGTAAATGGGGCTGCAATAAATATACCAGTACAAGTGTCCCTTTGAATTAGTGTTTTTGTGTCCTTTGGGTAGATTCCCAGAAGTAGAATTGCTGGGTCAAACGGTAGCTCCATTTTCACTAGTATGAGGGTTCTCCACACAGCTTTCCATAGTGGCTGGACCAGTTTGCATTCCCATCAGCAGTTATTTTCTAGTCTTGATTTTATTATCCTTTCGGTTTTGCATAGTTTAGTTAATCCACAGTCACTCATCTTTGTTGGATGGAACCTGTTTCCAGGGTTTTGTCCTCACACTTTTTCAGTCAGTTTCAGTGTTAGAAGCGGTTTCTTCTCACTCACTGCTAAAGCTCTAGCTGGTAAGCCCTTGCCACTAAGAAAGGGAAAAATGCTTCGTGTAGACAATAAATCTGAAAAATTTTAAATGACTAAACAGAATTAGAAGCAAGTCATTTTAGTGTCTCTGGATTTTTTTTTTTTTTTTTTAACTCAGAGAAGAAGACCAGTGACATGGAGAGTACGGTGACTAGAGTTAGCTCTCAAAAGAGCAGGGCCTCTCACATTCAGCTGGAAGGTGGGGAGAACCTCAGAATAACCAACAACTGCACTTCTGACAAGGGATCACACGCTGTCACCTCCACCCCCCTGAAGAACCCTTGTAGGCATGAACTACTCTTAGTAACTGTGTCAGTCTTATCCAATGTAAGATACATTGTGTATGTAGTGCTGTAGTAAAGGAAATGCCTGGAACAACTGTGCTTTCCTGAGATTTGGAGGACTGTTTTTTAAAGCTAGTTAGGGGTTTCCTCCCTGATGACTGTGGCCACAGAGCAGGAGTCACGTCAGAGACCAGCAAGCCACCCTGCAGGCTTCCCTGTCACCGTGCGGCTCAGTCCCGAGAGGCTGGAAAGAAGAGCTCAGTCTCCGGCTTCCTGAAATATTCAGCACCCAGTCAAGGCGTCTGTTCCTTTTATCAGATTCAAACTCCCCTGAAACAACTCTGTGTAAAACTCCTGGCTCAGGCATGAATTACAGCTGCAGCTCTCTCACTGGGACCCCTGGATAGCCTGGCCCTGTCTTATTTTCTGGGCCCTAGTGCTCAGATCTGCCAGGTTACAGAAGAATAAATAAGATCTAAATTCCTCACTGAGCATCCAAGCTTTAGTGACTCAGGCACCCAGTCATAAATCACAAAAATCCAAACAGCACCTTACTCTAAGATGGGCAGGATGCAATATTTTCACTGATATATCAAATTCAATTAAAGATCAACCCCCAAAATAAACTCCTAATAAACACTTGAAGTATATGTATACTGAAGTATATGTACACACCCATATACAAAATGAGTAAAGAAATTCTTACTTGTCCAAATTTTCTAATAATGACTGGCACAAAATTGTCAAATATCCAGCTTCCACCGCGTTATGAGACACATCTAACACAAACAAGTAAACAGCTGGCTGAGGAGGACGGAGCTGAAAAAAAAAATAAGAATAATGGAGTTAGTAAGTACAATTTACTCCCTTATGTCACTAACACTATGGAATATTTACTGAAACTACAGAAACAAAGTAGGATTGATGTTTGATTGTTAAGAACTTGCGTGCTAATGAAAATGGCAATCCTCTAACTCATTTCTTACACAGTTTGCTATGGGCTAAGTATGATAAGGACATCACTATACAGTAATGGTTAAATAGATGAGCTGAATGTTTTCTTGACAGTGTTGTCTGAGGTGTCCTGAAAACAAAAACTGAGCTTATTTCTTAACACTAACGTCTGCCAATATTCCCTTCCCGTCCCTGCTCCTAAAACTGACAACCATTAGTGTTAGCCCTAAGGGTTAAGTGCTAAGTGTATGAAAGTCTTTGTGATACTGTATGTTAAAGCTTTATCTACTAGATATCCAGATTGAAGCATTTATGGGTTAAATGACACACTACCAGGATTAGTATTAATGAACTTCAGTGTGGGTGAGGGAAGGGGGTCATGGACGGACTGAGGATAGATTAAATATATTTAGCAAAGTATTCATACTGAGCTTGGTGATGAGTGAATGATGGATAAGATACTATTTTCTCTTTTCTGAAGTACACCTGAAAATTACTGCTGCAGAAAAGTTAAGGGATACAAAACGTTGTTTTAAAAACCAAGGCATTATGGGTGTTAGAGCTAAAATTAAAATCTACATTTTGCTCTCCCTCTTCAATTACATTAAAATCCCTCAGGTGCCAGAAGAGAGTTGGGAACATGAGTTAGTTGTACAGAATACAAAAACAGTTGAAAGCAAAAGTAAGCAAGGAAAGATTATTATAGTTAATATACGGCAGACAAGAGAGTGTTAAAGTGGGCAGATACTACATTAGATACAAAGGATCCTTAAAATTACAAAAATAAGGCTCCCAGAAGGGAAGAGTGATGGGGGCGGGGGAGGAGAACTGGGGGGAGATGGGTTTCAGTGGTGGGTGTGGTGGAATAAAATGTAATTGAAGGGATATATACCTATAGCCCAAAGACACACAGTGTGATGTCAATCAACATTATCTCAATAAATACAACAAAACACAACAAAAACAAAAGCAAATTACAAAAATAGAAAAAATGGGCTAACCCCTGGAATTTCCTCCACATTAGTTGTCCCTTTCCTCAGGAGCTACACTTTAAATTTTAAAGACCAGGACACAGGAGAGGCATAATTACTATGTTTAAAATGAATAGATATGATGGGGAGGATGAGCAGAGCTAAGCCAAGAATCCACTTCCACATGTGGAGAGCAAGACCTAGAATCAGCGCTGATTCAGGAACACGCAGCACCTTATGACTGAACTAAATAAAAGGAGAAAAAGTCAAGTGAAGTCAGCTTCCGTTTATCCTGACACTTGCACTGGCTGAACCGGCAGAATGATGATCTCTCTCTTAGGGCCTAAAAACTGCATTTTGGGAAAAACCTGAATTTTTCTGCTTGAGTGTTGCAAATTATCAGATGGTAAAGAATATTTGTAACTATTCCAAGCAAGTATTCAAGTAAAAACAGACAAGCTATACATGCTAGTGCTCACCATAAAACATAACATGTCTTAGTGACATAAGCAGATTCTTTTAAGAGATCAAGTAACCTTTAGAGAGAGCTTTCCATTTGTCAAACATAAACTTTTAGTATGAATTCGTTTAAAGAAGTCCAGGCCAGGCATGGTGGCACATGCCTGTAAAGCGGCAATCTAGGAAGCCACGGCCGGAACTGGGGATCGCAGTTGGAGTCCCGTTTGGGGCAATGTAATGAGACCTTGTCCCAAAAAAATAGCTGGGCATGGTGGCACGGGCCTGTAATCCCAGCTACCTGGAAAGCTGAGGCTGGGGATCGCTTGAGTCCGTGGTACCCTGGGCAACATGAGCCTGCGGTTCCATGGCAAAAATAGGTCTCAAAAAAAAAAAAAGAAGTTCATACACGGGACAACTTTAAAATCTGGCTAAGAATTCATGTGACAGCCAATTACAAGTTATCAACATTACTGCACCCCATGACAAACTGAACACACATAGTTACCATGTAATCTGAAGACGCGATGAACTCCACCGTTGAATTCTGAACTTCTGGCCGTTTATGAGGCTCTCCGTAAGATCGGGTAAGGGGGTTATACATAAATTCTTCAGGAACTGGGTAAGAATTAGGAATTCAGTATAAGTTTAGTAACACAACTGATAACCAAACACATACAGACAAGTCTAGAAATAAATACCCCTAGCTCCAGCATTTACGAGGTTCACAACAGTTCTGTGAGCATCAAATGGATAAAAACTAATCTCTCAAGCCCCCCTGAGAGAATACATCAGGAAAGATTAAAAGAACAAAAACAAACAAACAAAAAAACCCCAGCACCTGATTTCCTAAAACCAGGGCACAACTAACCTTGCTTCTTAGCTTTTTGTTTTATTTATCATATCACATGATACAGGGAAAAAAAAAAAAAAAGCAGACTAAACAGAAGTCTGAAAAGTTTATAGGCAGAGCTGAGAAATGACTGAAGGGCCCAAAAGACAGGCTGTGACACCGGCCTGCACTGGGCCTACTTCAGCCGCGGGACCATGGTGACAAGACAGTCCCTAGGAGTGTGCGTTGAGTCTGCTCTGCCGGCTCTTCACTCTGTCACTCCCGCCCCCATTGTCAAAGCTCTGCCGGCCCCGGTGAGGTGTCCTTAGCTGATACTCTCGCCAGGAAAAGTGGCCTTAGCTTTAAAGCAGAGGAGAGAGAGAAGAGGACAAAGCTGCGAAAGAGTGAAAAATAATCTCACACACCTAAAGCTTCTGGAACTCACCATCATTAACTCTGTAGCACAAATTGCATTTCCACCTCCGCTGATCGATGAAAGAGACGAAAGGGTTGATGTACGTTCGACAGGACCGGCACCTCACAATGGTGTTGGACGTTATCACCGGTAATTGCTAGCAGGGAGAAGAAGGTGTGTGTAGCAGAAAGAGCAGCTAGACAGAATGGAGCACCCCCCACCAAGGCACAGGCACTGTCACTGTGCAGAGACAAGGTTGCC
>PVHY01020417.1:0-25603 GCA_004024945.1 Uropsilus gracilis | reverse complement strand
TCCATTTTGAGTTAATTTTTGTACAGGGTGTGAGGGTGTTATCCTGATCCATTTTTTTACAAGTTTTGATCCAGTTTTCCCAGCACCATTTACTGAAGAGGCTATCCTTGTTCCAGGGTATGTTTTTTGCCCCTTTGTCAAAGATTAATTGACTGTATATGTGTGGTTTTATTTCCGGATATTCAATTCTGATCCATTGTACATTGGGTATTTAAAGTCCAAGGTTAGAGGCACATTCTGATTGATGGTTCCATATAAGCTGTTTTATGTTTTTAGTAACATTACCAATGACTTTTTCTTTCCTTTCTGTTCTCCCTCCATTCTTTACATGTTTATTGACCATTTTGTATTTCTTATTGAAAGTCCTACTATAGTTCTTAGCTCATTTTACTTTTCTTAATTGAGATAACGCAAGTTTACAACACCATATGTGATTCAGAGGTATAGGTTTATGTCTCTTCAGATGCATGTTAGCATACCACATCCACCATCATGACAGCCCAAATCCTCCATTGTAGTCAACTGGGCATCCTCTCCCCTTACCTCCTCATCTCCACCTTCTCCCTCTGGTAGCCTCAATTTTAAGCCAGATTTGTAAGGTTTGTTTTGGTTTCATTTTGTCTGTTCTGTTGTTTCTCCATATTCTACCTATGAGTGGAAAATTCTGGTATTCATTTTTCTCCTCTGATTTATTGTGCTTGCATCATCCCCTCCAAGTTGCATTCATATTATTGCAAATGGCAAGATTTCACCAATCTTTCCCTTTCTACAATCTCTTAGCTCAGAATTATTATTTCCTCTCTTTATGTTTCAGTGGCAACTTGCTTCTTTCTGTTTGCTACTTCAAACTGTTTTGAGCTTCAGTTTGCTCACTTGATAGTATTCCTCACTGCATAGAATGAAGGGATCATCTTTAAATTCCCAGTTCACTTGGCAGATAATAAGTGTTCAAATCCTTGTTGGATAATTAAGAATTAGTTTAATTGACCTACTTGTCAGTCTTCAGGAAGATGATGCAAATTTTTGTAATGGATGATATCTGCTAATGGTTGACTGGCTTTAGCAGTATCTTATTTGCCTTAAATAATTAAATATTCTACATA
Organism: Uropsilus gracilis; assembly: GCA_004024945.1. Taxonomy (NCBI): domain Eukaryota; kingdom Metazoa; phylum Chordata; class Mammalia; order Eulipotyphla; family Talpidae; genus Uropsilus; species Uropsilus gracilis. The sequence goes on along the minus strand of PVHY01020417.1, from coordinate 24,500 downwards.
AGAATTCATCAAAGTAAACTACAGATGATTTATAAAGCCCAATAAAATCTTTAAAGAGTTGGACAGTCAACTTACTTAACAGAGCAGATCTCTATCTCTGTATAATTCTTCTTTATCAGATTAAATGAAATCCTTCATTGTTAATAAAAAATATTTTTCTGTTAAGAAATTTATGATCTTGGAAAAATTCTTGATACATGATCTGAATCTGGAGACATCAATCTTTGGGAAGTAGTAGCTGTCTTCTCTTTCTTCTTCCCGATCTTTAAGCACATACTCTCTGCCTGGCTTCCTCTTCCCTTTCCAATTGAGGACAATTCTTCCTTCAGGGAGATAATAGAACTCAGGTGAAAAATATGTAGCTCTCTCTTTTCCTTTCCTTCTGGTAACTTTGAATAGAAGTTTACAGAGACATAAGTAGGGGCATAATTCTGTTCCTCCTCTTCCCACAAAATGTAGTTGAAAAAATATTTTTGGCTTTAGAAATTGAATTTCACTTCCTTTTTGATGCACACTTTTGAAAAATGTTTGTTTTTTATTAGCTCTTGTCTGTTTTCTTTTCCAGAGTGACTGTTTTGCCCACTCAGTGGCCTGAAATGGTAGCTGCAGACCTATCTTCAGTGGTGTGTTGAGCACTCCACCTTTAGGAGAGAATAGTTGGATGGGAGACATGCCTTCAGATCAGTCTACAACCTCAGGCTGAGTAGCTGTAAACTTAGAACTGGAGTCATTGCTTCACCCTGAAATTCCTTCTTGATTCCAGACTTTTTAGCAGCAGCCTTTTCCATCTCTCAGACTCTCTGTAGGAGTTCAGAACTGGCATGTCCTCCCATGGATGCTCTTGGGAGATGGTGCCAGGCACACACAGAGCTTCTCCATTCATTGTCTGGTCTACCCCATCAGATGAGATGAATGAACTCCCTTGTTGCAGGGGATGGCCATGCCCACACGGTGCAGAGGAGAAGGGTGTTACACTGAACAGTACAAGGCAGGTTAACATAGGACCCCTCTACAAGAGGCTGGTGGTAAGCCCCGGGATCAGCACCACAGAAGTCTTGATTCCCAGTAAGGCTGCCTGGATCTGGTTAGTTAGGGTTCCAGGAGTGAAGCAGCTAGTGAGAGGAGGGGCTCCATCAAATTTCAGCACAATTCGGCAGTGGCCAGTTTCCCTGGATGACCTGATACACATCAGTAAGGTTCTCAATGGCATGAGCTGTCAGTAGAAGCTTCTTCCTGGTATTTTTAAAATTTGTGCTGTAGATGCCATCACTTTGCCTTGTGTAGGGATGCCGTTCCATTTGGAAGTCAAGGGTGGTGCCATCTAAGTGGGTTCCTGCTTCCTCATTTTCAGAATATCAAGGGCTCAGACATTTTGCTTTCCCTTTAAGTTAATGTGAACCCAGAACAATGCAGTATGGACCCAGCTCTGGGTGGTTAAGTAATTTTAGAGTGGTTAAGTAATTTTCATAGTCAGTTTGTGAGCTTTTTTTTTTTTTTTAACTATCATCATTTACAAAAGAAAATGCTGGGACTTAAAGAGGTAAAATAACCTACTCAGTGTCACACAACTGGAAGGAGGTACACCCAACACTCAAACCTACATCTTCCTCGAGACTCTAGTCTGAGCTCTTACTCCAGTGTCAGAACGCCTTTCCTTCCTTTGAAGTTTTTGACATTTGCTTTCTTAAAATCTTCAGCACACATCAGTCTCTGCTCTCTAGTTCCTGTCTTTATTATATATTCCACAATGATACACAACCTTTCAGGTCTCCCTTATTAGGTGAAGTTGGTCCAAAATAGCAGACTTTTTTTTTCTGTAGCTTCTATTATTCCATAGATGACATTTTCAGTAAGGGAAGTAAAACAATTTTAAACCACTTTACTTTGAACTGTAAAAGACTTCTAGTAGGTGTCAAGTGACTTCTAGTAGATGTCAAGTGAGTTGAGATTTCCCATCAACACAGAGCTTACCTCTGTGTCAGTCTTGTCATAGAGGCAGTTGTGATTTTAGCATAAGATGGTTCCCTGCAATTGTGAAGGAAATCAGATGTACTGACATTAAATAGTAGACTTGAGGGTTATAATGCAGAATTCTGTTTCCAGAATAATAAAATGTCTTTAATTATACTGCAATCTTTAGAAAAACAAGATGATAGTTTTGCTTTTATATATATTTTCTTTAAATGAATCCTCTCTTACAACCAAGCATCACCTTTTGACAGCTTAATCCCACTGATGGAAAAGAATCTGCCATTTTTGACACAACCAATGACTTCAATCTTGATTTCAGTTGTAATAAGCTGAGCAGAAATATATTCTTAATTAGTGGCATATACTTTCATTATTTTATCACAAAGGAGTAATAGAATATGTAAATAATTCTGAATTATTTCAGATGCTGAAATAAGAGCAAAGTCTATATTGTTGAAACTAAACTGTTTTGGTCAACCAAAAAACTATATCACCCAGGGACGAGTTGACTTATTTGTTTGAAAGCTCATGAATGAATGTCCAAATTCAACGCACAAAAATATGATTAAGGATATAAATACAAAACTATGAAAGCTCAGTCTTCCAGTATATTTTAGGAAGGCATTTATTGTAACTTTCATTTGATTAAACAGGCAGTAGCATTCTTCCATCACTTTCAATTCAGTTTCACTCTCCTTTTATCCTTACCCAAATATTCTTCAATATGCTTCCAGTGTCAAATTTAAGAGGGCCCACTAATAGTGTAACTTGTTTGTCCCTAGGGTTTCCTCCTTTTTCTATATTTTTTCCATTTTTTCAAGATGTTTTTCTCCTTTGCCACCATATTCTTGACATGAATTCTGCCAAATGTCATAAATAATAGAGTTGCAATTACTTACTTACATTAAAAGAACAAATTCACCTTTGTTTTCTGTTCTGGTCAACATTCTCGATTTGCAACCATCAGAAATGTATTTAAGTTAGTTTAAGCAAAAGGGGACTAAATTGGAGGGGAACAGGGATGGTTCATTAAACCTAGGATAAGAACTGAAATCAAACTTTTTGAGTGTCAGAATCTGGCACTTGTGGTCAAGAGCTGAGAAGTTTCTCTCCACCCTATGGAGTCTTGGGCTCCTGATATGGTTAAATCCACCCCTTCTCCAGAACCATACACAATGAAACAGTCTCATAAAGAATAGCCCAACGATTTTATGAGATGTTTTTCTACCTTTATATAAATATTTATTGTTCTTTTAGTTAATTTTTTATGTTTTCACAAATCCTTGCAATTTACCAGTTAGACACAGTATTATGTACATAGTAAAATGCTATAGCTCACTTTCAGATACTGTCACACATTCCCTCTTGGATTTGAGGATGTGACAATGACATCTGGCACTCCATTCATTGCTAGAATTGATTTGATTACATGACAATCTTGTGCTTTCTGCAGACTCTAATTTTTCATATAATGCATGAAAATCTTAGAAGTTCAAATAAAACTAACCTAGTATAATTGTCTTAGACAACTCATTATTTTTTTGATGAAAGCTAGGCATTTGGATTTAAATTTTTTTCAAATAATTGAACAATTTGACATAAAGTTCTGGATTAAAGATATCTTTCTAAGAATAGACTTAATTAAAAATGTATCTGTACAAATTCTGTACACCTCTGTGGGAGTGCCAAAAACTTAGAGCTTTAAGACAACCTAGTGGTGAGAAAAGGTCAGAAAATTGGAAGCAACAGTAACAATGTCCTCACAAATTGTCCTATAGCAAAACCTCCCTTGGCAAATTGTCCTGTAGCAAAACCTCCCTTGGCAAATTGTCCTGTAGCAAAGCCTTCCTGTATGGGACCTCTCCCTCCCCCTTATTATTCCAGTTCACATTTGTTCCCTGGGGACTCCCCTGGACCTGCTTTTCTCCCAGCATCTTAGAAAGTTCTTTCTGATTTCCTCTGACTGCATTTTCAACAACTGCAATTTGGTTTTCTAGATTTTACCGTTAAATATCTCTAGGCATCCTCTTGTGAAAATACTGATTGTGATTCTATTGTATAATTTAGCTTCACTTCCCACACGACAGATTAAGACTGATTCCCAAGCACATCTTCCTGACCCAAACTCTGTCTCTTGTGAGGGGAGAGTATAAGTCATTAATGTATTCCAAAGCAGCCGGGCACGGTGGCTAAAGCCTGTAAGCCTATGAAACGGCTTCAGCCTATGAATCGGCAGGGGATAGGGATTGCGGTTCTCGTCCCGCTCGGGGCAACACAGCGAGACCTAGTCCCAAAAAATAGCTGGGTGTGGTGGCGCACGCCTGTAATCCCAGCTACCTGGGAAGCTGAGGCTGGGGATTGCTTGAGCCTGTAGTACCTCGGGCAGCATGAGCCTGCCATTCCACTGGCAAAAATAGCGAGAACAAGTCTCAAAAAAAAAACAACAAAAAAAAAAGTATTCCAAAGCATGGGTGGTTTTATCTGCTCTAACAAAGAGATATGATTAGTTTATTATTATTAACATCAGTGGGAGAGTTGCCAAATAATGGATTGCCTACACTAGGAAATGTTTGAGAGTGGAAGAAAGTACTGTTAATATTTACTGTGGAACAACAGGGAGCTCTCAAGATTGCCCTAGGGCTAACATCATCCTAAAGATTGGTGATTATCAGCTTTCTTTGGACAATTTTTTCTATTGAGATTCATTTGTTTTTATTGATGCAACTAAATTTTTTTTGATTTTACTAATATTTGGATACAGGTGATTCAAGAAATAGATTAAGGACCAGACTTGTTAAAATACTTTCTATAAATAAATACCATGTTCTTCTAAAAAATAAGGAACATTTGACATTTTACTAGTTACTGGACACACACACTTCTTTTTAAAATCAGTTATTGACTATATTGTCAGCAGGAATTATGTACATCTTTTTAAAGGAATATCAATTCTTTTATATTAGATAATGTTAGATCATTAGGATATCTTGAGGTCTCATTACAACTTAAACCATATTGTTTATAAGGTTTTGTTACAAAAACAGTAAACATTTTCGCCTCTTTCATCTCTCAAATTTAGAATTTTCAAGGTTGGGATAGTTCATTATACATACATGCACACATAGTGACAAAATATTTAAATTGATATGTATTCCCCAAACCATCTAATTCAGTGGTTCTCTACCATAGTTACAGGTCTGAATATCTGAGGAGTTAAAAGAAATATTTTCATCTTTCTTATTTACAGAAATTCTGATTTAAGTGGTCTGGGATGGGACCCAACATAGGCAAATGTCTCAGGTAACTTTATTGGGCAGTGAAAACCTCTGATTAAATTCAACTCCTTCATTTTATGTTTGAGAAAATTGAGGCCCCCTTACTTCAGCTGTCACTGTGGGTTAACGATCCAAATATCTTTGTGAATTGTTAGATGTTTCTAAAAGGGCTCTGTGAATGTGACATCACCTTCTTTATTTAGAACTGATCATAATTTTTATGACTTCCAACAGATGTCTTGGTTTCTCGAATTATCCTTTCACGTCATGGGGTTTCTAAGGCACTGGCTGCCAAAGGAGCCGGAAGGTATACCTCTTTTTTTGTTCTCCAGGTAGTAGAACATATTTTAGCTTTTTATGTCTTGCCAAAATTTTACTTCAATTTCTTCATTTATCTTTTTTGTCCACTGAAGTTTCCTTCTCACTCTGTAGATTTTATGAATTATATCTTCAAAGACCTAACAATTTAAAAAATATTTTAACTCAGGCATTCGCAAACTATGGTCCTTGGGCCAAATCCAGCTGGTGGCTATTTTTTTTGTGTGTGTGTGTTTAAATAAAGTTCTAATGGAACACATTTATCCTCATTCATTTATGTAATATTTGTGACTGATTTCAGGCATAATAGCAGAATTGCAATGGAGATTGCATGACCCACAAAGATGAATATACCCACTACCTTGTCCTTTAAAGAAAGCATTTTCTGACTCTTTGTTTAACTAGTTTAAAAATCATTTGTATATATTACTTATTTCCTAGAGTTGAATGATGCTATGAGAATGTCAGAGGTCAGCTTGGTTCTTACTCTTCTACTCCCTTATCCACATTAATCAATTGTTCTTAATATCTGAATACCCAAATGATTTAATTTTTTGAAATATAGTCATTTCTAGGTTACATCTTGATATCAGTTATTTTGAGTCAAATTTCTTGAGATATTGTACATTTGATTTTTTACCTTTTTGAAGGCTATCTTGATGATATGTAGAATTGGGTACCTGGACTTGAAGGAGACCAGTTATGCCTGCTTTCATTTAAACTTAACACCTATATTTTCTATGGAATATCTCTTTTCACATTCATTTCCTTTATTCATTTCTCCTTAGTGCTGTCTTCTGTATACTTTATAGTTTCCTCAATAATATGTACTCCTTTTCCCCCTGACTTTTGAACTCTGAAATTATTATAGGTTTTATTAAATTCTTGAATGTGTATTAATACATTTGATTGTTATTTTCTCTGCTTGGTGAAAACATTTTTTTGGTGAACATTATTCACTAGTCATTTATTTTTTTCTGCTTCTATTTATTTCTTCCTTTTCTTTATAATATCTTTATGCAGTTTGTGTGCTGGTTCCTTTTTAATCACTACTTGTCTTTGAATGAGCCAAATTCTTTTTAGAATATCTACTTGTAGGAGGTGCATAGAGATAGCATCATGATATACTATAGTGAGTTTTCTCTTTTTCGACTAGAGACTACTAATTACATTCTCCAGCATCCATTTCTCTCTTCTATAAAAAGCAGAAATGAAAGTCTATTCGTTGTCACCAAAAAACCCCTAAAATTCCCGGCTTTCTTTATAAATGATTACGATCATGTGACTAAATTCAATCCAATAGTATGTGAAGCAAAAATGTTTAGTTTGATTTCTGGGTAAGCTCCTTAAAAAATGGAGGTTAATGGGACTTTCTTCCTTTCCTCTGCAGCCTGGAATGACTGGAGCTCCACAGGAAATCTTCGTCCATGAGGTGACCTTGAAGACGTACAGAGGGAGCAGAGCAAGAAGCTTGGGTCTCCATCCCTATGGAACCATGCAAATCTTATTCTTTTTTTTTTTTTTTACGATCTTTTAATTGTGTATCTTTATTATTTTTTAAAAATTTATTTATATATAAATTTCACAACATTGTAATCTCAAGGATTTGCCCCCCTCTCCCCCCCCTTTCCCGCAAATCTTATTCTTGAAATTCTTTTAAATGACAGAGAAATAATTATCATGTTAAAACTTTTTGAGATCTTTATGTTGCATAGTTAGCTTAATTCTAATAAAGTAATAAAGCTTCTTGTAGTACAGAGTGTGAGTGTGGCTATGTAGGTGTGCAAGAGAATTTCTTTTGTCTTTGCTCTTTCACTGGTAACAAGAAGTGGCAGGTGGTTCAGAGTTTCCCTCCACCTTACCTCAACTTGGAAAGCTTCCTGTTAAGAAGCTATTTCTTTGTGATTCTGCTTGCAGTCCAACATTTCCACTTCTTCGTGGGGATAAACGACTACCACAGAAACTTCCATCACAAGACTGAATGTTCCGGGTTTTAAACAAGGAGTGGATGGCTCTTTCCTTGGTCTTCACATCTTAGGAGAAGCAAGGCTCAGCAGGTTGTACCTGAGCTATGTATTTAGGTGTGTCCTAGCACTGTCTTTCCAAAGATGTCTTTGGTGGTCTCTGCTCAGGCAGACCCTTCCTCGTGGGCCATGGTTCAGATATATTGTTGTTTCCTGGTTTTCTCAAAGATGGAGTTTGCATTTTTGTCTTCCTTCTCTTGTTGCAGGATAACTTCACAGAAGCGAAGGGACACAGATGTCTTAAATTCTCCATTTTAAAACAAGAAGTCTTTTTATTTATTTTTAAAATAACATATTTTATCTTAATTAAGAAGGGATCTATGTTCATCATAGAAGTGTTAAAAAATTCAGAAAAGCAACAAAGTAAAGGTAAAAATTGCTGTTAATTTTACCATCAGTGACAATTCCTGTTAACATTTTAGAGAATATTTTCCTAATTTTTCTCTCTTGACCTCTCCAAGTATAATGATACATTAGATATAGATTGATTATATGTATTTAATACACATCTCTTTTAATCTTAATCATTTAGCATTTGGAAACATGATATGGATTGCCATTGAATAATCTATAATACAATTGTTAATGATTCAAGTACATTCTAGCGTAGGAATATAACATAAACTATTAATTATTTTCCTAGTTTTGTGCACTAGTTTCCCCCACTTATTTCTATAAGTAATCTTCATATTATTATTTTCTTATTTAAAGATAAATGGACTAATCATGTTTCATTTTTCATTTTCATTAGTGCAATCATTCTTCAGTGAAATTTCATCTTAGGTAAGATGGTCATTCATTGTGACTTAGTAGTCAACTGCAAGTTAATATTATTCAAGGTCTGTGGGAGGCAGGATGGCAAATGGGAGGCTTAGTGCTCTGTAATTATTCCCTCACTGCTGGAGTTGAAATAATGTTCTTCAGCCCTGGGGCAAACCCAGGGTGAAGGTCTGTGCTTACAGAGAGTCACAAAATACCACAGACTTTCAAGGATTAGGACTCCTTTTCTGCCATGGTGCCTCTTTCTCCCATAAGGATCTTTTTTTAAAAAAGACTTATTTTGAATCAATTTAAAACTTAAAAAATAGTTGCTAATACATTACAGAGCTCTTTGATATCCCTGATCTCACATCCTTTAAAGTTAACATCTTATATCAACACAAGTAAAATAATGATAGCAAGGATATTAACATTGGCATAATACTAGCAACTAAACAAAAGACCTTATTTAAATTCCATCACCCCCCACCCTCGATGAATGTCCTAAATAAAAGGAAAATATTTTATAGGATCCTAGAATGATCCCAAATGGCTATTAGATTTTATTCCTCCTTAGTCTATATTACTTCTTCATTCTGTCCCTGTCTTTTGTGATGTTGACACTTTGATAAGTACTGTTCAGTGACTTAGTTGAATGCTCTCCAACTTAGATTTGTCTGTTATTTTCTCCTGATAAAATTGAGACCATGCAGTTTTTTGAGAGATCCATAGAAGAGGTTTATTTCTTTTTTTTGAGACTAGGTCTCGCTATTTTTGCCCATGGAACCACAGGCTCTTGTTGCCCAGGGTTCCACGGACTCAAGCAATTCCCAGCCTCAGTTTCCCAGGTAGCTGGGATTACAGGCGCGCGTCACCACACCCAGTTATTTTTTTGGAACTAGGTCTCGCTACAGGGCCCAGGCAGGACTTGAACCGCGATCCCTAGCCCTGGCCGCTTCATTGGTTGAAGCTTACAGGCATGAGCCACCATACCCGGCAGAAGAGGTTTATTTCTAATCTTTGATTTTTTATTATTATTTTTATGAAGTATCAGTTTTACAACCTTGTGAATTTTTTTACAGAATACACTGTACTTACATATTCCTCATTGTATCACATCAAGAGGTCCATGATGTTGACATGTTCTATTGCTGGTGATATTTTCACATTGGTCACTTGGCTAAGCTGGTGTCTGACTAGTGTTTTAGCTGTAAAGTTATCATATTTGCCTTTGTAATTGATAAGTATTTTGGGAGAGATACTTTCAAACTGTGCAAATATCACTTCTCCTCACACTTTTGCCTAGTAATTTTAACATATATCAGTGTCTGCAACAATTATTTTTAAAGTTTTGCCAGTTTGATAGAAGAGATTATCTCGTCTCAGTATTGTTTTATTTTGTAATCTTCTAATTATGAGTTGGGTATTTCCCCTATATATCTGAAATCCATTTTTGTATCTATTTCTTATAAATTACTCATTGATGTCTTTTCCTATTTGTATTGTGTTTATGGTCCATTGTAACTTGATTGTGGAATTCTTCATATATTAAGAATAAAAGCCTTTTTTATGTAGTCTGTGTGGTGAATCTTTCCTCCCAGTGTCTTTTGTCTTTTGTCTTTTTTCATGGTGTTTTAAATGTAAAATGTTTACTATTTTTGTGTAGTTAAATGTATCAATCTTATTTTCTGTAATTCATCCTCAAGAATCCGCTCTTTATGTTCAGGAAGGATTTATCTATGGTTTCTAGTGTTTGGTTTTATTTTTCACATCTATCCCAAATCTAATTGAATTATTATATGGATGATACAAGTTATTGATGTAATTTTCTCTTTCTCCAAATGACAATCCAGCTGTCTTATCACTGATTAGTAAGAAATGTTCATCTTTAACCAAATGATTTGAGATACCACCATTATCACATACTAAGTTTCTCTATTTGGGCATCTAATCCTGTTTTATTCCAGAATTCATTTGTCTATTCATGTACCAATACTAAAGTGTATTAATTATGGAAGTTTTATATTTGTTTTAATGTCTATTAAGGCTAATTCTTCCTTGTAGTTTTTCTCTTTTCAATGTTTCTAAGCTATCTTTACAATATTTATTTCTCCATAATTAATGTTGATGCAACTCATCTAATTCTACAAAATAGCTTACTGATTTTTATATTAGGGTTGCTATAAGTTTAGAAATCAATCTACAGAGAACTGACATCTTTATAGTGTTAACTCAAATGAGAACAGGAGTCACCTTTTTTATTATTCTTTTTTTTTTTCTTTTTGGTCCTTCAGGAATGATTTGAAAATTTAGAGTGGAGTCTTTTAATTGATCTAGAAATGAGGAATGGCTGCCCTCAACCACAAATGGTCAGGAAAGAGGAAAAAGAAGAGACTAGCAAATATACCAAGGGTCTTTTAAATCTACCTACATTGTTGCATTGATCCTTACAACCACCCTATAAAGCAGAAATTAAATAGCCATATTTTACAAATGGTTACAATGAGGTTGAGTCAATGAAGCTAGAAAGTGGTAATAAATAGCGGAGGGAGGATATGAACTCATCTATCTTGGTCTCTCCATTCCACATACTATTTGCAAGGGCATGTCAAGTAATGGAATAGTAAGATCAGGAAATATTGATATTAGGGTATAGAATTTTCAGAAGGTTGTTAGAATGACAGTAGTTAGACCTATCACAAGAATCCATTGCTAGACTTAGGTAGCAAAAGATTTCAACTTATTTATGGAAACCAATTAATTGACCACAGCTACCTAGAGTTCTGTATTGAGATGGATAGTGCAGTTTCAGCTGTGCACATTGGTGAAATGTATGGAGGTCAATTATTAATTTTTCTATGAGTATAAAGTTTGGGAGAGGAGGTGTGTTGCCCACCTATTAGTCAGTCTTGGACTGTACACTATGTCTGAAGAACAGTGACAGAAAGGGGGTGAGAATTTATCAGCCTGTGACAGGACAGAACTTTTTAATTTCCAAAGCTGAGAGGGCTTAAAGTGTTGCTAGTTGTTTTTAAGCATTTGAAAAAAAAAAAAAAAAAGAAAGCAATCTCAACTCTGTGTGAGCCCAGTGGTTAGAACAATGATGTTGTTTACAGGGCAGCTCAGGTTCATAAAAGGAAGAATTTTTTTTGCAGCTGAAGTTTAATGAATATGGAAAAAAATGACCTGGAGATGTTCATCTAGTAGTTGATTTATTATTATGACAGAAATATTGAGGTTTAGGTTTTGGAAACTACAACATTGCAGGATGGTCTTGGCTAAGATGCCAGAGAAGTCAGTTACCTTGTCATATGCTCTCTTGACCCTACATAACATGGCTTAGGACTTACTGATTTTGTAGCTTTACATTTATTTGTGTGATACTATGTTATAAATTCTTCTCCATCACCTATGCTTCCCAATGATGGCAGGGACCGTTTTGCTCACAGTGCCTGGCCAGGACAGAATAAATGCTAGATACTTGTTCATTGAAACAATGAATCAATCAATGCAATCTAGTCACTCTTCAGTCTTTCCTCTATGGGAGGCACAACTTTCAATCTGGTGCTTGGGTCACAATTCCCCTGAGGTGCCAACTCATGTGAAGTAATAGTGGTGACTCCAAGAAACACAGACATCACAGAAATATGCTTCATATCATCCATGCTTGCTTCACTCATGGGTCTAGGAAGGAAGGAGGGTAGGGAAGAGGGGGATTGAGGTATATAAAAAATCATTCCCATGGAATTTTTATTTGCATTGTGTAAACCTCATCACACTGACAGCCACTTGTTGAATATTGTCTTTTCTATTTATCTTATTACTCAATGTCCAATTTTCCTGTTACATAATGTAGATCATGGGGTGGAGGCTGTGTGTTTATTTATTACTGCCTACCAAACACCTCAGTAGTGCCTGCTACATAGTAAGTACTCAGTAAATATTTGTGAAATGAATAAATGAATGAAATGTTACCGAGAGAGAATCGTTTTTCCCCTGGATACAATGTACTGTATTGTTGGCATATGACAAGGTACGGTTCCCTTAACCCCTAACCTTCTCCAGGGGGTCTGGCATGGAATTGTGACAGGTTGAAATTCTCAGTGTGTTTCATGAGTGCTAAAAGGACTCCCCAGCAGCTGAGGTCCTCTCTTTTCATCTTGTGCTCATGCTGGTGTGGTGGTCCAGGGGCTCTTTTTCCTTGGAGACCATGTGGACCATGAGATTCACGACCTTGCTGTAACCAAATTCATTGCCCTTCCAGGAAATAAAGTTAACAAAGTTGTCATTGCAGGAAATACCAGCCCCAGCATTAGAGGTGGAGGAATTGGCATCAGTGTTAAAATCTAGGAGATAACTCGGTCCTCAGTGTAGCCGAGGATGTCCTTAAGGGAACCGTGTGATGCCTGTTTTGCCACCTTCTTGATATCTTCATATTTAGCAGCTTTCTTCAGTCAGGCAGCAGGTCAGATCCACAAGTGACGCATTGGGGTTGGGACACAGAAGGCCATGCCAGTCAGCTTCCCATTCATCCCAGGGATAACCTTGCCCACTACATTGGCAGTGCCAGTAGAAGCAGGGATGATGTTCTGGGAAGCCCCTCAGCTATCATCCCAAAGCTTCCTAGAGAGGATCTCCATAGTCTCCTGGGTGGCAGTAATGGCATAGACTGTTGGACTGTGGTCATGAGTTCCTCCATGACACCAACATTTTCAGGGATGCCCTTGGTCAGAGGGGCTAAGTAGTTGGTGGTACAGGAGGCATTGCTGACAATCTTGAAGGAGCTGTTATATTTCTCATGATTCATACCCATTACCAACATGGGGGCATAAGCAAAAGGAGCAGAGATGATGACCCTTTTGGTGCCACCTTTCCAGAGAGCTCCAGCCTTCTCCAAGGTGGTGAAGATACCAGTAGACTCCAGAACATAGTCAGCACCATCATCACCCCATTTGATGTTGGTATTATCTGTTTTCTGGAAGACAGAGATGAACTTTCTATTGATTACAAGCTTACCATTCTTAGCATTGACTATGCCATTGAACTTGTCATGAGTGGAATCATATTGGAATATGTAGGCCAAGTAGTTGAGGTCAATGAAGGGTTCATTGATGGAGACATTATCCACATTCCCAGAAAGCAGCTTGGTGATCCGGTATCCAATCCAGCCATATCCATTCACTCCGATCTTCACCACAGGGTGTGAGGGTCGTGCTGACGCTGAATGAGAAGAGGCAGGTGTCCGTTGAACTAGCAGGAGCAGAGAGCCATGATATAAAATCTTTGTGCCCAATAAAGCAATGTGTGAAATGTAAAGCTAAACAGCACATGATGGCGGTCAGCACAACAAGAACCTTTTGAAAGGTAGAGAAAAGGGAGCCAAGACGGAAATGGTTGGCCCCCTTTCTAAGAAAAACAGTATGATGTGAAAGCACCAGGATTGCTCACTCTAAGAGATAGTGAAAAACACGAATCACAGTACTCATGTAACTAAAATTGCATCCGATGACCTCAAGGGTTGTGTTTTTTGAAGTGAGACTTTCTGATCTGCAGAATATCAAAGTAGCATTTAGAAAACTCAAGCTAATTATTGAGAGTTTTCAGGGTAAAACTGCCTAATGTTCATTACATTATTTTATCCAGGACAAAATGTGCTCCACAGTCAAAAATAGCAGGCTGTGATGGACGCTCATGGAGGTTTCAAGACTACTGATGATTATGTGTTTCATCTATTCTGTGTTGGTTTAGTAAGAGATGCAACAAACAGATTTGGTAGTCATCTTAAACTCAGTATGAACAGGTCCACCAAATCTGGAAGAAGATGGTGAAAATCATAATCTGAGGTTCACAGACAAATGACTTGAAAGGGTTCATCAATAAACAGACACCAAACAACATTGGGAAAACAGAAGCGCTTGCCATTCTATTTAATGGTCCCAGGATGTCTTCGTTAGAAAAGTAAAAATGCTAAAGCATGAGTTTTTATTTCTGTTCTTGTTTTGAGACTATGTCTCGCTATTTTTGCCTGTGGAACTGCAGGCTCATGTTGCCTGGGGTACCACAGACTCAAGCAATCCCCAGTCTCAGCTTCCCAGCTAGCTGGGATTACAGGTATGCACCACCATGCCCAGCTATATATTTTTGGAACTAGGTCTAGCAACATGTTCCCAGCGGGACTTGAACCATGATCCCTGGCCCCAGCCGTGGCTTCCCAGGTTGATGCTTACAGGCATGCGCCACCATGCCCGGCCAAAAGTGCGAGTTTTATTTGATGAAAACTCTTGGAGCTTTATGGTGAAGGTAGTAGTTTTAGAAAAGATACTGGGGAAGACATGTGCTACAGTTGAATGAACTCCTGGATGTAAGCCACAAGTCCAAGAATCGGTTTCACATTTAGACTTAATGGTGACAAGTAAAGTCTTATTTGTGTTGCTTTTTCTTTTTTTAAAAAAAGAAGCTTTGGTATTTAGGAACAAGCACACAAAGTTCTGGTATGCAAAGATGAGGTTCTATAGCAGGAATTAAGTTAAACCTTTGTCTCAAGAAATTGCCTGTTATCAAGATTTCAGTGACCAATAAAAGTATTTTAATCTTTTATAGCGACTATCATATAAAAAACACATCTCTACCTTTTTCTTATAAAATTTTAGTTTCAAAAAACACAGGACTAAAATGAAGAAGTCCGTGATATCGGTTCTTTACCACTCTAGTCTCAGTTTCCTCATCTATGAAATGTGAATGGGGTTCTGCATCAGAGTGATGACCGGTAAGAATCTGTGTAAAAGTAATCTTGTAAAATTCTTTAAAAATCTAAGTTGCAAAGTGAATATACAAGGAAGTAGTTATGCTATCATTTTCAACTCAAAAATTCTTCCAAAACAATCTGAGTCATCACAAAAACATCATATAATCACACACTGAATTATACATGAACTTAAAACATTAAAAGGAATATTAAGGTTTTGGTTTATTTTTCCATTCAACAGGAAAATATATCCCTGAGAAACTAGAGAACAATGTTTTGACTAAAAATAGAGTATTTGATACTAGTTGATTTATAAGTTTTCAGGAGTGTAATGCTGATTGTAGCTGATTTCATAGAGGAGAGAAGGAAAGACCAGCAACTAGGAGAGAATGCTGTACTGATAGCCATGAACCTGGCATAAAATGTACCACTTTACCCTATTTTAAGTTTGCAGTTAGAAGTTCTGGAATCAGTTCCAGTGTGTTCAGTGGGGTTTCCCTCACCACCAATCAATTCTTTTGCGGTATTTGGTGTCCAACAATTCAATTCAATTCTGATACTATCTGTCTGAAAAGAGCTTCAGATCTCACAGGTGAAGAGCTCAGTCCCACACTTAAGTTTCCTACTTCAGACATCAATTGCCAAACCAGTAATTATGCTCTATTCTGTTGGCTATAGAAGATCCAAAGATGTCATAGGCTTGATTAATTGCGAGAACCACTCACAGAACTCAAAGAAATATTTTATTTACATGTTAGCTTATTTTCAAAGGTTATAACTCAGCAACAGGAAGATGAATGAGATGCAAAGGGCAAGATATCAGGAAAGGCGCATGCAATTCCATGCAACAATGAGGGCACAACTTCTGTGAGCCTCCACGCATTCACCACCTGGACGTCTTCCAAACCCCAGCTGTCTGTCTTTATGGAGGCTTCATTATATGGGCAGAATTGATTAAATAATTGGCCATTGTCAGTGGATTTAATATTCAGCCCTGTTCCTCTCCTAAAGGTCAGGGGATTGGAAATGAAAAGTCCACCCTTCAGACCCATGGCTGGTTCTCCTGGTACCCATCCTTGGGTGCTTTCCAGAAGTCCTCATTAACATAAATTTAGATAAGGTTGAAAGGGCTTTGTAATGAGTATTTTTTTTTAAGACTAGGTCTTGCTATTTCTGCCTGTGAGACTGTGGGCTCAGCTTCCCAGGTAGCTGTGATTACAGGCACGCGCCACCATGCCCAGCTATTTTTTGGGACTAGGTCTCACTTCATGCCCCCAGCAGGACTCGAACCACGATCCTTGGCCCTGGCTGTGGCTTCCTAGGCTGCCACTTACAGGCATGAGCTACCATGCCTGGCTGTAATGAGTATTGAGACATTTTTTGTGGCTCATTACTTTGTAAATTCCAAGTTTTAGGACTTCTGTGCTAAAACAGAGATCAAATCTATATTTCTTAAAATAAATCACAATATCACAAAAGTTCATTATCATGTAACCATGACTGCTGTTCATCTCTAGAATGTTTTCATTTTCCAAACTATAGTTTTGTGTCCATTAAATAACACCCCCCATCCCTATCTCCCCAGTCAGTGGTAATGGTCATTTGACTTTTTGTACCTTTGAATTTGACTAGTCCTGTTACTTCATATTAATGAAATCATACAATCTCTGTCCTTCTGTGTCTGACTTATTCCATGCAGCAAAATATCCTCAAGGTTCTACATGGTTGTGTGTCAGCATTTCCTTCTCTTTTAAGTTGGAACAATAATTCACATTTCATAAAATATTTTTGCTGTTTATTCATTCATCTATGATGTACCTTTCTGTATTAATCTATTTCATGTTGATATGCTTCTTCATTGTAGGTAAGCCACCTTTAATCCCTTTCTGAATAGAACACAGCATTAACAAATACATTCCTATTTTTTATCCTCAACAAGACTGTGAACCCTCACCAGCAGTGCCAAGCACAAGCTAGACACAAAGGAGCTACTGGACAATATATTTACAGGCACATGACCTACTGGTGCCTAACATGAGGGCAAGGTGAGCAGGCAGGGGAGTGCCCACACCTCCACTAAGGTGATATGAGCCACAAAACCAGTGCTAGTCTTCGGTGATTTTGTAGAGGTGCTTTGAGATTCTACATTCTCAGCTTTCTGCAGCATCTGCTCCTGTCATGGTACTATTAGCATGTGTTGCCTTAAAAACACTGAAATGCTCATGCATGGTGAGGGCACACAAGCTGAGAAACTGCTCTTTTCCCTCTCCCCTCCTGTCTATTCCAGCACCACTATAGGTTTTTTGTGGGGACAGGAATGTTTGGCTCATAGGAGACTAAAACATCAGCTCTTTTTAATACTCATCCATTACCCAATAGTCTAATTTGCTTAGAAATGCTTTCAGACACTTAAAAATAGAAGGATACAATTCAGGGATTTAAGGGAAAACCTTTAGACATCTTAAAAAAGAAGCTTTGCAAAGAATTATACAGAATGACAGTTTGTCCCAGGAGGGAAGGTTGTCTGGGGCCAGTGAATTCTTCAAAGAATAAATAAAGGTTGTTAAAACTCTCCCCTTGCCCAGTCCTAGCATGCCTGGGAAATTCTCCCGCGTGCAGTCACACTTCGAATTGAGGGTGTTAACTCCAAAAGGCTCATGTGAAAAGGTTCTTGTGAGGGGTGAGACAGGTCTAGAGCAGTCTATCAACACAGAGTCTCTTAGGATTCCTTAAAATATGGAGGAGTTGAAGGCAGGGTCTTCAAATAATTTAACTAGTCAAGGTTGAGGGAACCCTGTTTTGCATCCCTGACAGGGACAGTGAACATGTGTGGGAACTGCAGAGGGCTGGGAACACCTCATGCACCACACTTCCCTTCACTGTGCAACCCGTGCTCAGTTTGGCCAGCATGCTGCTTGTAGGGGCCTTATTTCATTGAGCCCATATTATCTATCATCATCAGCTTTGGTTCATGATTTGCTTCAAGACACATGTCTGATCCTACATGTATCCACTCCATCGAGAAGCTTTGCAAAGAACTGTATAGAGTGACAGGTAATTCTTCACAGATTAACCCCTGAAGGACCTGAAAATTAGTTTGACTGATTTTTCTTATGGCACAGTAGGGTCTCATGTTAGCCAATGAGGCAAATTCACGTGAAACTTGGTGGTGCTGGGGTGGAGGATGGCAGCAGACCTGGCAGGGCTGCTAGGCAGCCAACCAGAGCGGGAAGGTTTTGATCACATCTGGAGATAAACCAGAAGAGAATCCCATAGGCCATGCTGTTTTCCCTTAAGGTCTCCTACCTTGGTGACTGGGACATCACAATTTATTGAGCACTAGGATAGCATTTCGAAGCCTCAGATCTGGGCCCAGATTTTCTTTTCCAGTTCTGTTACCTTCTGAAGATTATTTAATCTCTTTCTACCTCACTTCGTTCATTTGCAAAACTGGATAATAATGCCTACCCTTCCTACTTAGGGACACATTAGAAATAAAATGGGATAGTGCACAAGAATGCTAGCAAGGACAGAGGACTTTAAGGTACATGGATGAGAAGACATAACCTCCCTTTACTTCTATTTTACCTTCTTGTCTTTGGTATTTGCATTATGTGAAAACTTTTTCATAATCTATATAAGCTCTAGTTGTTTGCATATTTTAAGGTGCTTCATACTCCTTTTTAAGTACCATGTGGAATAAATTTAAACATATACAAAATAAGTAGTTAAGAGATTATTACATTACTATTTCCTTGGGGAAACATATTAGTGGAATTAAGTATAAAATATATTGTACAGAAAATACATTATGCATATATTATGTATAGAATATATTTAAGTGGGAACATACTTTGAAGAGAATATATCATAGACTATATTATACAGTAATTATAATCTCACCAGCAGTGTACAACTACAAGGTTTTCTTTTTCTCCATATCCTTGGCAACGTTGTTTCAACATTTTTTTTTTTGATAATAGTCTTTATAATTGTTGTGAGACAAAATCTCACTTTGGCTTTGATTCGCCTTTCCCAAATGATAAGTGACGTAGAACATCTTTCCTTGTTTTTATTGGCCATCTGCACAACTTCTTTGGTGAAAAGCCTATGTAAAAAAACTCTACCCAGTTTTCAACTAGGCTGCATTATTTTGTTGTTGTTGTTGAGTTGTACGATCTGCTTTTATTACTTAGACATTAACCTCTTGTCTGATACATGGTTGCAAGTATCTGTTCTCATTCAGCAGACTGTCTCTTCATTTTAACAATTGCTTCTTTTACTCTGCTGACAATTTTTTAGCTTGATGTAGTCACATTTCTTTATATTCTATTTTCTCTTGTTGAAGATTAGTCCACAAAGACATCCGCTATAAAGACTGACGTGAAAGAGCTTATTATCTATGTTTTCTTTTTTTTTTTTTTTGAGACGAGGTCTTGCTAACTTTGCCCGTGGAACCGCAGACTCACGTTTCCTGGGGTACCACAGACTCAAGCAATCCCCAGCCTCATCTTCCCAATTAGCTGGGAAACGCTACCACGCCCAGCTATTTTTTTGGACTAGTTTTATTCTTTTCTATGTGACTGTCAAGTTTCCTTTCTCTATTGTATGCTCTTGGTCCTTTCGAAGTACATGAGTTGCTATATATGTTTTTCTTTTTTTTTTTTTCTGGGCTCTAGATTTTATTCCTTTGATCTGTGTGCTTGTTTTAACTCTAGTACCATATTGTTTAGATTGCTGGAGTTTTGTAGTATAATTTAAAACCAGGAAGCATGACATTTTCATCCTTGTTCTTTGTTCTCAGAATTGTTTTGATTATTTGTGGTCTTTTCTTACTACATACTAATTTTAGGAATTTTTTGTGTTCTCTTTCTGTGAAGAATGTATTGGGTCATAATAGGGCTTGCTTTGAAGATTCAAAGATTCATGTTTTGATACATGAGCACAGAATATCTTTTCATTTCTTTATGTCTTCTTTAATTTCTTTCAACAGTTCTTTATAGTTTTTAGTGTGTAAGTACTTCACTTACTTAGTTAAATTTATGCCTAGGTATTTTTTCTTTTTGTCAAGATTATAAATAGTATTTGTTCTTTAATTTTTTTGTTTGTTCATTGTTTGCATATAGAAATGCAAGGATGTTTGTCCATTAATTTTGTAGCCTGAAACTTTACAACATCCATTTATTATTTCTAAAGGTTCATTTTTGTGGATTTTTAAGTTTTTTTTTTAATATATATTATGTCACCTGCATATAATGACAATTTTACTTTGATTTTTTCTAACCTGGAAATTTTTTACTTCTTTTTCTTGCCTTATTACTTTGGGCAGAACTTCCAATATTTTAAAAAATGTCAGTGAGAGACACACATAGTTCCTTAAAAAAGGAAAACTAACCAGGAATTGCTACAGAGTTGAAGTTCGCAGGAAGTACACTCTTGCCCATGTTAATACCAGGAAAGCTGCTTTCTTTGCTTCTGAGGTGAGGCTTACCAATGAGGTGGAGTGTATCCAAATTTGAGGCTCCCTTTCTTTTCTCTAAAATTGACATTTATGTACAAAATTCTTTGTAAGTCTAAATTTGTCTTCTGAATTCCTGAGAACTATGTAAGGTGGGGTAGGCCTTTTCCTGCTCTGCACACAGTCAAATGATACCAGAAGACTATCATGTAATGGGAAATAAAAGTGGACCCAGACAGACAAATAAGTGGAAATGGTAAACATAGGGTCCGTATGGGTCTGGGTTTACACAATTTATTTGGGTTTGGGCTATTAATTTTAACTCTCTGAACCCCATCTCCTTATATTTACAGTGTGGAAAATAATAGCAGTTACAAAATAACTAAAAAATTATTATTGCAATATAATAAAAGTATTAAGCAGTACAACCCTAAGCTTAAAGCTTGACACATATTATTGCTAATAAACTATTCTCCACCCACACTCTTTAAAAACTACAGCCCAAGCTTGACTCACAAGAAAATATTTTGTGTTATGGGTAAAGGGAAATTAAAAACAATTTTTTCCCCATCATACTTGGAGTCTGTTTTCTGAAGCTGTAAATTAAAATTTCAGATGCACTTAGCAGGAAAATGACAACTTTGTCCCACCAAACCAAAAAGGTAAATATATTTTCTTGGGTCTGATTTTAGAAAGTTGTCAGGATCAAGCCACCAAGTTGTCATTCTAATCAGGATCCAGGCCCAGCTCGTGAGTCACGACTTGTGTGCAGGCTCTGAACTCAACAGTTGGCGAGCCAAGCTTCAACAAGGACTCTGAAGGAGAACCGCCTCCACAGCACCCAACCTCCACCCACAAAGGGATGAACACCTTGCATGGGTTCTTGACTTTTTTGTTTACATTGTTACACTTATAATTTTACTCACCAGTGCAGGATGAAAGTAGTTCCATCAATTTACAAAGATTCAGTGCATAAAAAATTGAAGTCAAAGGTCAGAGTAAGACTTTAGGGCTGCTATCAAAAGCATCTCCCCAGAACTGTCACTCTCATAGCTGTGACAGTTTCTGAAACTGCACCAACAGATCTAAACCTTTGGCTTCATCAGTGTTGTGTTTCCAAAGATTATGCAAACATCATGCACTACTCATGATGTATTGTCATCTTTATTTGAATGTGTCTGGCCCACCCTCTTTCAAAGTTCTCCATGAATTTTATTAATTTTGCCCCAACTACCTCTTCCACCTCTTCTTGCCCACTCTGCTTCTGCTCCAGCCTTCTTGTTTTGTAGACAAGCAAAGGTCACTTGCCTTGGGATATTTGCGCTTGCTTTAATTTTTGTTTAGAAAATTCTTTGCAAGGTTGGCTCGTTCCATCACATAGGTCTCAGCCAAAATGCCTTTTAGAGAAACTTTTCCTTAATAGCAGTCTGAAGTAGCACACCTTAGCTTCTCTATAATTCTCCCCTCTCTGTAATCCCAGCTACCTGGGAAGCTGAGGCTGGGGATTGCTTGAGTCTGTGGTACCCCAGGCAACGTGAGCCTGTGGTTCCACAGGCAAAAATAGCGAGACCTAGTCTCAAAAAAAAAAAAAAAATTCTCCCCTTTTAATACCTTCATAGCACTTTCTGCTGTATTTTAATTCTGTGAATTGATGGAAGTGACTGACAACATGCAGAGGTCAATGCCACTGAAGAAAGAATGTATTTGCTTACATTTCCTCAGAAAGCTTAGCTTTAAATGGTTTTTAAAAAGGCATCCATGTGGTGTCATAGGTAAGACAGATGGATGATACAGAAAATTCTACAGAATAAATAAGATAAAACAGATTCAAGACATATGCCCCTTTAAATAAGAGATTATCAATAGCATCTTCAAACATCAAGGACAAAACATCAAAGGCTACAATGGACATATTTCTGCATTTAGAAGCTATTTAAATCAACCTTTTAAAATACAAATCAAATATACCAAGATGTTAAAAACATTTATCTATAGACAGTAATATTGTTAATATCTTATAGTTTTCTATATTTTTCATGAGTATGTATGCCTTTTTAAATCAGAAAAAAAATCATTCACAAAGAAAGCAGTATTTTCATTATGCTTTATTCTGACGTCTACACAAGAATATGCCAACAGTTTAATAGAACTAACAAAGGAGTTTAAATTCTGCATCATTTTTTTCTAAATCATTTTTTATTTATTAATATCTCAGAATAAATATGGCTTGCTAAATTTATCCTTCATGAAATCTATTCAGAGTTTTGATTAGCTCCAGCTAAGGAGAGCATACCACGATACCATGTCATGCAAGAACAGAAAATAGCCTGGTAAATTCTCCATGTCCCCTTACCGGTGTCAGCCTTGCCAACGTTCCTTACTGACGTCCCTGAAACTGACATTACCCTTTCATTGATGTCACTGAATCAGGAAGCTGAAAAGCTGTTGCAAAGTGACTGTTTCTATTGCAAAGGTTTAAAACTTTAGAGATTGAAAGGTTAAAGTTAAAAATATGTATTTTAATTTGAACAACAGATGGCCTTGGAGTGACTACAAGGCTGAATTAACTCTCGAGGCTCTATGGCTGTTTGTGGAAGGAAAAACAAAAAAGACAACGAAAACCCTTAAAAAGCCCACACTGGAACACACAGCTCAAGTGCTGGTGACATCAGCAGAATCTCTCTGTTGAATTAGAGCCCCGAATTTGGCTTCAGAGCCATCTGTTAGCCTCCAGATAGAATAATCTTCTATGAAATTATACTGCATAGTTTCACTAATGAACCTTTCCAATTGTCAGGGTCTCAGTTTCACAGCTGGCTTCACCTCCTGAAGCTTCTATGGTTGCCTGAGCCCCTGAGATACACAGAGGGATCTAAAGTCCTCAGTGGAGTTGGTTTTTGCAAAGATGTGTTCTGTATTTAATCGAGATCTATGGAAACAGAATTTGAGATGGAGAAATGCATATGGAAGATTTATTAGGAAATGCCCTTGTAGGGAAATCAGGAAGACAGCATGGGGAAGAGGAGGAAGCAGAGGTACAAGGTGGTTCAAATGGAATATCCTATTGCTATTTAATGGAAATCTCTATTGCTTGGAAAGTCCACTCAGAATTGCCCCAGATTGAATCCCAGAGGACAGTGGTATGATCCTTACATCAACTTTCTGAAGAGAGCATCATCTTGGATGACACAGTTCCCAGTGGTTGAGACCACTTGCACTGAGTGACTCAGTATTGCCAGTAGTTGAAGGGTGAACATGTCAAACTGAGAAGGGGATCTAAATAAAGCACTGCAGTCTTAACTCCACCCCCTCCAACCTAGATCCTTCCGTGGTTATGGTATTCATATCCCTGCCACTCTGTGTGACAGTTGAGCTCATGCTTTTTCTCTCAGCCCAAACTTCTTTCCCACACCAAGATACCCTAGAAACAGTCCCATTTGTCTGGAATATCTAGGTATTCATTCAACCATTTATCTTGATTACTACTAAACACAAGATGAGGGTGAGTCTTGTTCAAGGAATTTGTGGGAGAGGAGAGTGACAAAGAGAAGAATGCCATGTGGGGAGGTTTATAGATGACAGAGAGCAAGGATGAGTTCAGGAAACTGGAAAGGAGTCAGAGGTCTAGAAGGTAAATGGTGAGAGAAGAGCAGAAGGAGACTATAAAAAGTGTTATCTCCATACTACAGAATTTGGGATTTGTCTGATATCTTTCCATCATCCTTCCACTGAACTGGCATAGCATTTAAGTATCATCCCTGACTCATCTCTTTTGCACAGACCACACTTCCACTCTGAAATAAATGCTGTCACTCTGATAGACATATATATAGACTGACATGTATATAGACTGATTATCTATCTATCTATCTATCTATCTATCTATCTATCTATCTATCTATCTATCTATCTATCTATCTATCTATCTATCTATCTATCTATCTATCTAT